>JAYMGJ010000390.1:0-30290 GCA_037178675.1 Scleroderma bovista
GTGTAGTGTAGTGTTTGTAATGTAGTGCTGATTACCAAAAATGCGTAGTACAAATGTTGTGTAGCAAAAGTGTAGTACCAGTTGGTAGTTGTCACTGCCACTTGTGCATCCAAAATTTGACTAAGTGCCCAAAAATGCGAAAAATGCGATATTGTGGACACTGTTTGTCACACCTCTTGCGCAACATGGCAAACCAGACCAAACAAATGCCTTTTCCTACTATGTAGGAGTGGGCTCAACACAACAAGTACCCTAATGGTAACTACTAACTACAAACTTGCAATGGTACTATTAGGCTATTTGACTACTATGCCGGAGTAGGTAAGTTTCCTGGCACTACTACCATATTAACTTGTCTAACAATGGTACAAATCACTACACAACAAATGCTAGTGCTGGAGCTAATGGTAAGTTTCCCACTACCATTACATATTAACTTGTCTAACAATTGTACTAATAGGTTATTTGACTATGGTCAAGCATGATTAGAGGCTATTAGCCTGCCGGAAATTGACAACCACCCTGTAAGTTCTTTTTGTTTAGCTTGATCTAGCTTGTCACTAACTCAACCTTAGTATTGCTTCATTGGAGCAGTGTTTTTGGTACTAGTAGTCAACACACCATGTATGTAGTTAGTAATTGATAATATATTTGGTGCTATACAAATTACTATGAGTGCCATAAGAGTCTGAATGAGTGTTATTACTACTATGAGAGCTTTGAATTGGCTTTTGGACAAAGCCTAGTATTGGTGTTGCAAAGGAGTACTAAGGGTAAGTGTGTACTAGTTTTGCTAATGATTCTGTACATCTGGGGAGAACTGGGGAGAGCTGTACAGACTTCCACAGAAGTCCACAGTCTATGTCTATCTGGACAGAGCTGTCCAGTATGGACTAAGCTGGGGGCTCTGTGGCTCTGTGTGGCACTGTCCAGAACTGTCCAGAACAAAGTGATTTGCTGATGTTGGTAAGCGATTGATAAGCAGTGTAATAAGGCTGAGTCATTGATGGGGAGAGCCTGAACAAGCTGCTGAGCCAAGGGAAAGAGCAAAAACATAGGTAAAAAGGGGTGTATAACCAAGAATATGGAAAAATCATTGCATGGGGCCCAAAAGAGAGGGGGGGAAAGCAGGGGATGAGTAGATCGAAGCTAAATGAGCATATGCGATGACATAATGCATATGAATCATAGGGGCATGAGTCATGAATTGATAAGCAGCATGATAAGCATGATTTGAAGGATGATTGGTAAGTGATTGGTAAGGGGAGTAATGGGGATTAGTAATGCCAAGAGGGGATGAATAATGCACAGCAGAGTGAGTCAGAGTGAGCCAGAGTGACTCTGTGTGACTCAGACAGAAGGGAAGCACAACCTGTGATTTATTGAACTTTAGATCTGGAGATGAGCTTCTGAAGCAGTGCCACTGATGGGAGTGGCTGGGGGATAATAAAAGAATTGATCCGACCAGAAGAGCAGTGTCAGGGGGCCTGGAATGACAAGTAGAGTCACAGCTGGTCACAGAGTGTCACAAATCCCTTGGATTGAGCTTCTGTAGAGCAAAAACGCGAAATTTGGTGCTCCCGAAGTGCAGTCTTCCCTTGAGCAGTAAGGGGAAGGTTCTGTACTCTATTAGGGCTCCTAAGAAGGGTTCTAGAGCACTGTTTCATTCGTGTTTGTTGCGGGATAGCAGGGAAGAGAATCGCAAGTAGCAGATTCGACGTGTCCAGGGAAGCAAGATGAATGATAGAGGGAGATGGATGTGACAGGACTCTGGGATGAAAGTGTTGAGAAAGTAAGTGCTTAGTCATCACTAGCACGTGACTTCTCTCTAGAGCCTTGACACGTGATGTGTCTGGACTTGCCATTTTCCATGTGATTCTCTGAGTCACATGACCAGTTAACAAAGTACCAACTAACCGGAGTCATATCCCTTATCTATGACGTATTAAGATAAGGAGAGATAATGTTCCTTCTGGAACATTCCTATGGGTCGATCTAGACCGTTTCTTATCTCTTATCTTACTTATGACTCACTGTGGCCTTCTACGAGATTCTACGAGTTTCCACAGGACTACTATGTTAGGAAGGTACTTATCTACCTATCCGTTTATGGATTCACAGAGACTTCTTACTTTACATGGTCTGTGCGCAGCTCAGACGTATAAATACCCTTATGCTTCTTGGTAGCAGAGTAGGATTTTACCCACTACATTTTATCCTCTGTTCTATTCAAGAACTCTCTTAACCACCTTCGGTTAATCCCTCCAAGTTTGAACCAACTAGCAAGAGTGAGTTGATAACTTCTATTGTCATTCTTGTCTAGGCCTGCTGTGCTTGTCTATCTCCAGACAGTACTTCCCATTAGAAAGGACCATATGCAGAGGACTCAGGAGACACAGAGACGACCAGGTATGAGTTTTCAAGTCTAACGATAGACTTGAGATGACCAAAGTACGTGCACGACGCAGGACTGACAAGGAGAACGCGCTGACCGAGAACGAGAGGGACTGGGGGAGCAGGCTGGGAAGATATGTACCAGACAGTACACAGGAGCTCAGGGAGAGGCTGTCCCAAGAGCAGGACATAGTTGAGGTCTGCTGCAATAGCAGAGAAACGTTCCAGAGAAAATGCGGACTCCATAGTGAGTGATGAAGTGGGTGTCTGGATTGCGGGTGGAATATCTCCATGGGAAATGATACATCGGAACTTGACAGGCAGATAGACCATGGTCTAGGCTCCATGATGGTATAGTCACATGATTGATAGCTTCAAAAATGGTGGAGCTATTCAAAATATCGGAATGCCGGCACTGGGTGCCTAAATTTGACATTTGGGCGCTAAAAATGATTCTTCCTTTTCTCCTTCGTTTCTCTATTGTTTCTTCTGCTTCTTTGGTTGTTCTGGTATGGGAGTTGGACTGCAGTAGGTTGCATTCCTCTCTCATACTGAAATGATCATCAATCCTCAGATTCTTCTGCTTCTTGGTGGTTCTTGTGTGAGGGATGACTGCCAGACGATGGCATTCATCTCTTGCTCCAGGATAGTCATTCTTGTGCAATAGATGGCTATGACGAGCTTGTATTCATTCTTCGCATAAGGATAGTCTTGACTTTGCATGATATGGATAGCGAGGGTTGTCTGTATCCCTCAAGTCGGGACAATCTTTCAACAGATCTTGGGTGTGTGTTCTTTGCATTAGTTTCATCAGCTAACTTTCTCCATGTCCACAGTACCAAACACGTTTGGTGCATGACATTGGTCTCTCGTTTGAGGTCCGATACCAAGTTGATCTTGTGGTAGTGAGCACAATCAACGATGCACTTGAGAGTAGCACTGCACATGAGAATTGAGGGACCCATGTCATTCAGGTGAGCCCAGCCAAAGACAGCGGCAGTGGTCTTCTCTCGCCATTGATCCAGAGCATCTCGTAGGTTGTTGTCCGTTTGTGTTCTCTCGTATTTGGCAATGTGTGAATGAGGAGGGATTGACGGTTGTTTTGCAACAACAGAGGCAAAGCTAGAAAACTCTGATGGGTTGTGGATATCACAACAGACGGCAGGAGAGCCAACATGGCACCATTCACAGCCCATTGGTTGATCTTCGTTACACTGTAAGTGATCAGTGTCTAGGCGAGTGACTGAGTAACAGTAATGATGTTCAAAAGAAAGAACTTTCTCACCAGCAGCGTCGTTCTCAAAACAAACATTGAAAACCTTCCTGCGACACCCTATACCCATGTGGTTCTCGGCATTGATCAGATAATCCATTGCAGGCTCAAGTTCACGTTTATGTCTTTTTTGTGGTTGATTGAACTCCTTTCTTGTGCACATGGCTTCAGCCATGGCATTTCATAGACCAGCCAAACCAGAGAGATGGTGTTCGGTAGATGGTAAGTTGTTCTCCTCATAAGTAGACTCCTCTCCATGTGATTCATCTTCCTCCGCATTTTCACCACCCTTGTGTAAACCTGGACAATCACTGGCCAATGGATCCTTCGAAGTGTTGCTTGATGGAACAGCAGTTTCTGTTTGCCGAATTCGTTTGGCTTGTGGCAGTGACACTGTGGAACTCTTTGCGCTGGCTTTGTGTTTATGAGTTTCCTCGCGCTGTCTTCGCCTTGCTTCCTTTGCAGCTCACTCGTTGTCAAAGTATTCTTTCTCAGCAAAGAGTATTGCTGTTCCAGTAAGTGCCTTATTATGTGCCGCGTGACCAAAACACTGCCATAGCACAGCTAGTTTGCAGGTCGCACGCCATTGGCCAACAAACTGAATGTCTGGTACGTCCATGCCCTTTCACAGGTGAGTACAACTTCATGACTAAAGTGTGATTATATCTTACCATACCAAAAGATTCTGTCGAAGCATAGCCCCTACTGTCACCCACAATGAGCCGCTCAAGCTCTTTATCCTTAAAGTTTGTGCTCATGTCTGCATTGAACCACTTTATCAAGTCCCTTGCTTTGGGAGGAAGGCAGCTACGCAAGTATTGAGCAGCATTGATTGCATCTTGGATATTGTCGAAGAAGATCAGAAATTTCGGCAGCAGTGGATCACCAACTTTCCATCCCAGAGGAACCAAAAATGCGAGGTCAGCATAACTTCTCAGAGCATATTTGATTTTCCTGACTCCAATCTTGATGTTCGGACGGTCACTGCTCCATCGGATGGTGATAGTTTTGTCAGGATGCATGCGAAGCAGTCTGAGCGCATTGGTAAGTGCATTGCGTGTGAGCGTTGCAAAAGTAATCATGATTGGGATTGTATCAGGTAGGATGTAATGCAGCCGTTGGAGCTCCTTGTACTCTGGCTGAAATTCTCCCCACTCAGTCAGACAATGGGCTTTGTCCACAATTATGCTGATGATGTTTGTGGTAAACAGGCAATTTTTCAACCGCTTCTTGAATTCCCCGCTTGGTTTCATCAGCTGCTCTGGGCTGACAATGATTGCCCGGTATTTGAATGCATCAACTGCCTGTACATTGAAATGGTTAGAATGGCTTATTCACTTTGAGCTTTCAATGGCACTCACAGAAAAATTGGATAAGGTTGCCATCTCAGAATTGATAGCAATTGCAGAGATTCCAGCCTTAGTTAGTGAGGCCGCATTCTGCTTTCCAAGCAGGTTAAGTGGAGTAACCACTATCTGTATGCCATTAGGGCGGAAGAGCAATGGCAGCCAAAAACAGAGGGTCTTCCCCATCCCAGTTCCAGCTGTACAGATGACATCCTTGTCTCCCTTCAAGAGTGCTTCTGATACCTTAAGCTGCCAGAGACATGGGCGTACTGTGAAGGTTTGCTGTGCTTGCTGGCAGATCGTTGCCAATGTAGGGTATGGACTCGGCGAAGGTAGTACCATGTATAGCAAATCTCCATATCATTGTCCGGGGATTCTGAAAATATGTTTTATTATATAATCCTATTGGACTTATTGACCTGAAGCCCATTTTATTTCGTAGTCCGCTGTCAGCCTGACATTGTTTACAAATGTTTTACTCCAGCCGCTGCTGAGAGTGTGAGGATGTTTAAGGTTGTGCTGTGTTTGAATTTGTGCATAGCCACTCGGAATTTTCCACCACTACCGTACTAGGATGTAGCCTCACACTCGAAGTAGCAGATGGGAAGGAGCCTGGAGCAGATGGCCCAACATGGTTAACGGATGTGTGGTTACTAGATGCTTGGGGATCCCTGCCATGGCAGTGGTACTGGTAGTGCCCGGAGGAGGATAAAATGGTATTGCTTCGCCTGTATTTGTGGCCGGTGATGCAGCCTTGTGCGCTGATAATTGAGGCTGATGGTTGACACTAAACAAGTCCATGCCACTTCTTAATGGCCTGTTTTTGGTTTGTGGATCTGCACACTGGGTCATCAGCAAATGTGTCAAATTACTTTCCTTACTTGGCAAGCTTTTCCAGCTTTGCTAAGCACAACAAGTATGAAAAGTGCGACAAGCACGAAAAGCAACTGTCTGATGCTTTTCTGCCTTTTTTCTCACTCGTTGAAAAGTCCCAAAAGTCAAACAAGCACAAAAAGGTGGAAAAGTAGTTCAAGTACACAATGTTGGCTCTACTACTAGTACACAATTTCGAACGAATGATGGTCTGCAAACTTATTAACATAGAAATGACAAAATGAGTTATAAGAATTGTGAGGTCTGATTTCTGGCGACACAAAATTTCTATTGTAGACCGGGATGAGATGCGCTGCATGGAAAATGGCATCTATGTGAATGACAGCGGTGTTGGGCCGTTCACCCCAAGCAAAACTGGGGCGAACCATCCACATCCCGGTGACCTCATCTGCTGCATCTCCAATGCGATCAAACCAATGGACGATGGCACAGTGGTGGAGTTTTCTATGAGTCCTGAAAGAGAAGAAACAGAGGATGCGAGCAACATCCATACCATGCATTCCATCAAGCTCAGGGTTAGTAATAATGAATACACAGTCATAGCGGGGACCATCTTGTCTCCAAGTTGGTGTGGCATGAATATATTCATGCTGCATGCCTCCAATACCACTAAGATTGCTTGGAGCATAGAACATCGATGATGCCGAGCTATAAACATAAATTTTCCCTTGGTATTTTGGGCACTCCAAGGGGGAAACATCGGCAGGGTTGTGATCGTCGTCTGGAAATAGTTGCCCAAAAAAAAATGTTTGGACAAGTTTGGGGAGGTTGGGGATGTTCAGCTCATCGGCAAGTGCAGCCACTGTTCTTGCACATTTATATTCTATACAAAAAATGCCAGTTATTGAATTGCATGGCTGTACCAGACAGAGGAGCTTACGCCGCATTCGAGCAAGGCACACATGTGCTTCAACCCTTGGTCCTTCAACATCTTCGCAGTCACTATTACTGTCCTCAATGCTAGCTGATGCTGGGAGATCTTCACAGGTCACAACTCGATTTTTGTTGCCATTGGTTGGATTAGCCACAGCTAGTTGCAGCCGAGTCGTGTTGTGTGACACTAGAGGTCAAGAGGCGTGAGTGCAAGCAGTGTATTTAATTCAAAACCTTACCAAGCGCCTCGATGACTGTTGAAAGGCATGTCACTGCAAGCATTTCTCAATGTTCCATGACAAAACATTGTAAAAAAATAGAAGAAAGAGATACTCTTTTATTTACAATTTTGTTTAACAAAAAAGACAAATATCATACAGCATCATTTTTGTCATTTTTTGTGTCAAGACATGATTTGAGATCATTTCTTATGTTAGGACTATAAAAAATTTAACTTTTTTCTTTTGCCTGTTCCTTGCAAAACAAATTAAAAAAGACAATGTAACTTTTCTCATAGCAAACATTTTGGCATGTTTTATTAGAAATAATATACCATATTATTCTTCAAAACATGTTGAAAGAAAACAACAATTTTTTCTTTAAGAAACATGGTTGTTCCTGGATGCTGATTGGCTGGCTAGAGTGTTATTACCAAAAATATATAGCATGTTTGCTAAACATTTATTGTTATAGAATAGAATATCTTTTGATTCAATTTTTCACTCCAGAAAATTGCAAATGTTTGCTGTGAGAAAAATTACATTGTCATTTCTTTATTTGTTTTGCAAGGAACAGGCAGAAGAAAAAGGTTAAATATTTTATAGTCCCAACATAAGAAATGATCTCAAATCATGTCTTTACACAAAAATGACAAAAATAATGCTGTATGATATTTGTCTTTTTTGTTGAACAAAATTGTAAATAAAAGAGTATCTCTTTCTTCTATTTTTTTCCAATGTTTTGTCATGAAACATTGGGAAATGCTTGCAGTGTGTTCCTCAAAGCATGCCTCGGCGTTCAAAGTCAATATGTGATGCCGCCAATTTGTCTAAACGTTGGTTGATGATTAGCATTTGACCCAATGCTTGATACTTATTTGTGCGGCAGTATGGCCTCTTGACAGCTTTCACATGTTTCGACTTGGTGATTGATGAACAAAGGCCATTTGGCACCCCAAACCACCAGATTAATTGCTTATAGTGTTTCATGGCATGTTGTCGAGGGAGAGAGAATGTGGTGACCACACCCTCCTTCTTGAAGATCTCACAGTGTTGATAAAACTGTGCAAGTATTTCGTCGAGGTCGTCCAAGTCCTTTGCTGTAAGCACATTGCACCGTACAAGGTAGCAGAATTCCAAAAAAGCACGCAGTGTGCACACGATATCTTCTGGGACGTGACCCTTGATTGCTGGCAAGTATACCTGTAAGGCAGGATCAAGATAGTAAGAATTTGATATAACAAGATGGACTTACTTTCATAAGCGCTTTGGAGTCATCGCCCGTCCACTGCTTGAAATGTTGGCCCTGTGGAAACCATCGTAGACCAGGGAATGATGCAACTGCCGCAATACTGGGGAGTATTTGGGTTAGTTCTGAAGAATGACTGGTCATTGAGGATAGTGCTTACCGCCGATCAATATCATCCAGTATTTCATTTGCACGGGCATCCATATGTGTACGATGAAGGTACTTTTCCACCCATTCAATCAAGTGGTCCTTAAATGTGCCCTTAATGATTTGATGAAGGAGGTCAGGTGCGATGAGTTCGTGAATATCTGCTTGGAGGAAATCATTTGTAAATGGGACTAACTCCCCTACAATGCCATATTCATGCCATAGCGCATCCAGTGAAAACTCCTTGACCAATGCTTCGGTGTGTTCACGGCAACGATGAAGCACATTGTCTTCGTCCAGGTCATTGCGATATGCAAGGCATCTACCAACTCAGGAAGTTAGATTCAAATTGTAAATACTTGTGTGGAACAAACCGAACATACCATGGACACCAATTGCAGACTATACATGTTAAAAGGGCTTGTTCCTCGTAATCAGCAATGTATGGCCCTAGCCCATAGATAACATGCCGGTAATGTCCATCTCCAAACGGAGTGACCTCGGGCTTACTCATACCAGGTTGGAAGGTCTTGAGGATATGACCAAGTGATGAGTGGAAGAGTTGTCACCGAAACCGTCGAAAGTTTGCTTTGTTGGTGTGCTCTCTTGTAGCTATATGATGCATCAGGTACCAGTCTTTCCAGATTAGAATTGACATACTTTTTGGCATCGCAAGAAATCCAATCAATACTATGCCATTGCGATGTGCACGGTGAACATTGTTGCGAACATTTCCAACGGATAAGTACTGTAAGGAACTAACACGACTTAGCTACGCAACTACGAAATATTTCCGATCTATGAAGCACTTGAGAGGGCCCGGGCGTTGGTGAGGACGCCTACCGCGGACCTCAGGTGAGTTATGGTCAGTACCAGGTAACTGGTATCGATCGTCCTGCGACCGGCAAGACCCACAAAGGGCAGGGTGGACGTATGTCATCTACGACGCACCGAAGCGGCCAGGTTAGATCCCGCGCCCTATGTCCTGAGGCATGGCCCTCTCAGTGCTTTGCCGCCCCTTGTATTTTAGCTTTGACATATTCTTTGTACCTTAGATACATTGTCTGCTCGGACGTTGAGCCACTCGCGCTTTGACGTCATTAGTACTGTACTTAAGCCGCCTGTAGCAGCCTCGAGCTGCAGCAATCCGATTCCCCCACTTCCGTATCTCACGTCCGAATCCTCAAGTCTAAGCAGTCACAAGTTTCCCATCGTATCTACAGCGTTCACCGTCTAAAGTTCCGAATCTCTCTCGTCTCTCTTCTCTTGTCCTCTCGAACACCCGAACCCGCACCTTCCCCTACAGTACAGTGGGTAATAGTCATTTTGCCCGGTAGCCACTGACACCGTGGTTTTGTCTGATCCCAGAATAATTGGGATGAACATTGACCCAAGGCAGTCCAGGTCTTGAGAAATTATATCCTACAGCCTTAAGTTAGATGGCCAAAGTAGATGAATATAGCTCTACTTACAGCTTGACGCCATGCCCAATCGCCTGACATGAAGTCCTGCCACCGTCGTGTTGAGGTCTTTGTGTCATACTCACGGAACGGTTGGTAGTCCATTACACAAGCGAAGTTGGGATTTGCCAACATGTTGTGCGCAACTTCATGGGGATCCCAAAACCAAACTTCATAATGGTCGTGCATCCAAGGTGCAGGACCAGCTCCTGGGTCTCCAGTATATTTGACAGTGAAGGACTGCCACTTAACGTCTCCAAGCTGAGTGTTATCAATTGTTTCATACATCTGTTTGTAGTCGGAAAACAAAGGGTGCCCACTGGCTTCGAGTAGAGATGCTGCCCATAGGTCGAGAAGAGTATTGATATGTGCCGCCAACATTTGATTGTGCATATATAAGAAGTCAGCAAGCTTGAATTTGAGACGGCTACCATACGGTGACCAGTTGTCAGGGTGCTTTGGTTGGCGTGGTTCTGGGTGGGTTCCATGTGGCAGAAAGTCACTGTTGGCATTGCACAGTTGACCTAAACGTAGTAAAATTAGTTCTTCTATGGTGAAAACCCGTCCAAATGTACTAACCTGTTAAACCAGGGTGATAATTGTGGAATAAAGCATCACCCAGTCCAATGAAGGCTGAATGGATATGATCCATGTCATAGTTGCCTGGCACATCTGGAGCAGTTGACGGCACATTTGAAGGACCTGGTTCAGTGTCCATCAAGTAATCTCCATCTAGTTCATGGTTGTCTGGCACATCTGAAGCAGCTGGCGGAGGCGAGAAGTGTGGATGTTTGGCATGCGTATGTTGAGTGAGGCCAGACCTATTTTGAAATGACTGCTTGCATTTCTTACAAGCATAGCACTTTGAGGCCTGGAGATCTTGTCCTGGGTGCATTGGATTGCCAGTCCATGAATGTATCGACCAAAGTTTTGGGGAGGACTTTGGACGTGGTGAAGAAAAACAAAGTTCACACTAGTGAGGATGGAGTTGAACCTCTGTCAACTTGTTTGGTCCAAGTTCAAGGGTTGGTTGGAGACAATAAAACGTACAACATAGTGGCATTCTTTTACTTGAGCATTTTTCACCCTCCACCCTCCAGGCTCTTCTGTACTGCTCATAGGACCTCCATTCCAATGGCTCAACGCCCACGTCAAAGCAATGCCAATCTATATCCTGGTCAGGTTGTAATTGACTCACAGTCCCACAGACGTACCTCTGAACAAAAGAAGGCCAATGACGAGGCCCTTCAGTGGGTCAAAGATACTCAGTTGGCCACTGTTCAGAAGGGCTATGAACGTGTTGGTGCAATTGAAGACACAATGGCTGACAAGCAATCAAAGGAAAACACCAACCTTGAAAATCCCATCAAGCCCCTCAAGCCACGGCCACAACCATGGCCTGTGAGCAAGGCCCCAGCTGTGGTGCAAACTACTAGTCAAAGTAAGGTTTTTTCTCTTCAAAGAAATGTGCTTACGATGACCCCATACAGCATCTGACTTGGGTAAGGGCATTGGCGGTACAAACGCCAAGTTGGCTACCACAGGTAAATGAGTCAGATTTACTCTGATATTCCAATATGAGTGATACTTACAACAAAACCCATGGACAGAGTGGGAAACTGGCCCAACAGTAAAGGATGTTGAGGGGTCAAGGTTCAAGTTGCAAGGAGCAATTCAACAAGCCCGCAAGCAGAGTGCAACCACATTGCCAGCGTGTACTATCAATGAGGCGCATGAGAAGAAATCTGATGGCATGGCATGCATCTTTGAACTCTTACCATTGATGTTGCTCCTAACTGAATCTACTCTACATTTTATCAACTTGAAATCAATCTTCAGTGGAGACACGCAAAGCACCCTCGAGGGTGAGATTGTGAACTGGAACCAAGATGTGTTGTCAGCCACAACACCAAAGCGGCAAGCTCAAGCTCACCATACATTCCCTCGTCAGAAACCACCAGCAACCCCAGCGTCATTATGGCGTAGCTTTCCCATTGACCCTCCGACTCCAACTGAGGAGTGGGAGTGCATGAGGCGATTTATGAATGGTAGTCCAACACCAGTGAGTTGTATTATAATTATTGCCGGCTCATGTCATTCTGCAAGCTTACCTCGGTGCTAGGATGAACCAACAATTGACTTTGATTATGATGACAGCAACTTTGAACATTTCGGTGTAGAGGCTCAGGGCGTAGACATTGTCAACTTGAAGCGAAAGCGCACCAACCCACAAAATGATGGCAGTGAGGGGGGGTCCAATTTTGACTGTATGAATGAAGAAGGGGACATGATGGTAGAGGAGATTGTGGAAGCACACCGAGTGACAAACAAGGTCAGTCATTTATTCTCTCATCCTTCATTGCGATGTCTCAATAAGTCTAGACATCTGTCACTGCCATTGATGATGAGAAGATCCATGGACAGATCAAGAAAGCTAAGCCTGTCCATCTTCCACGCCATCAGTTCCAGCAGTCGAGCTCTTCTGTAGCCCCATCAGCCACTTCTGACATGGTGCCCCCTACTAGCAATGTTCCTGGTTCAGATGCCACATGGGCAAGTCGTTTTACTAATAATGACCTTCCTGCGCTATTTTTGAAGGAAAGGAAGTGGACAAAGAAGTTTCAGACCACACTACTCCTTTGGCTCGGAGACCAGCCTAACACCTGGGCTGTTCCCGAGGATGACCTCATTCATGCGCTGCAAGAGATTATCAAAGTTATATACCCAACATTCACCAATCTGGATGATGTTGGTCCGAACACAGCCATCTTTAGTGTCGTAAGTTGTATTTGTTTCATTGACATTGCTCTTACATTGTGTATAGGCTAATCAGCACCTTTCGGGATGGCGCCACTCCTTTGGTTCCTCTGCCATTTCCTTGTTGGACTGTTTTTTGGCAAGTAACACCAAGAGGAGCATTGAAGAAACATGTGATCTCCTCCTGCACAACCAGTCTTTCGCATACGAGGGCATGGTTTGCGACCCGGACAAAGTGTTTTGTTCACCCTTCATTCTTCAGCTCCTTGCCAATGCCCACCTTCGTACCTGTGCTGGAAGTGTCGATGTCCCAACACTTCAGCTCTCTGTGAAAGAATACCAGGCCAGAGGTGCAATTGCACTCTGTCTTTCTGCTGTAAGTCATCGCTATCATTATATTCTTTGATACTGACACACACAGCTGGAGAGTGCCATCAAGATCAGGAAGACTCCATCAGATGTTGCTGATACAGGCAAGGGGCCCGCAAATCTACTTAAGGGGACTTGCAAACAAAACAAAATGAGTAAGAAAGGTGGCACAGAAAATGCATTCTCCGAACAGCACTGGGGAACTGCAACAGCGGACCTCTCAAGCTCTTCAGGACATCATTGGAATGGCCCGCGCTGTGCTTCAAGATGATTGTGACGGTGATTCCAGCGTGGATGACCAGGGTGAAGGTTCTGTGGAGGGTGACGTTGATTCACACGGGTTCATGTGTAAGTCACTGATGTCATTCATTTGCCATACTGACACATTCACAGGATTATTTCGATAAATACCCTGTCACTACCGCTGTTCATCGACACACCAATATCTTTGAAGACTTGTACTAGTACCAGTGACTGCAGTCTAATCGTATACCATGCTCCTTGGCTCTTGTTTTTCGTGACTCAGACAGGCTGGCTATCTATTATACCACACTCCTTGGCTCTTGTTTTGTGCTACATGGACAGGCTGGCTGTCCTTTTTTGGCTACTATGCATTCATTACATTTGTCTTTAACCCCGTCGTTACTTTATAAAGCATTTTGAATCCTTTTCCAAGCACCAAAAGTGTGAAAAGGTCTGGAAAAGCCTGAAAAGTGTAAAGAAAAGGCAGGAAAGTAGAGATACGCACTTTTACAAGTAAAAAAAAGGCAGGAAAGGACAGAGACACACTTTTTCAAGCAGGGAATCTACTATATTTGCTTTTGGCCTTTTTGTGCTTTTGGAGCTTGAAAAGTACCAAAAGTGGCAAAAAAGGAAAAAAAAAGGTAATTTGACACATTTGCTGATGGTGCATCTCATTGACACACCTGTCTGACTGCAAGTCTCAATATTCAATATTCAATCTCCACTGCGGCACACTCAAGGCTGTATCTCTACCATTTCTGCACCAATTTTAATGGTTGAACTTCAGAGAACTTCAGCTTACTTGCATGTATTATTGTGATGTCAGTGTGAAGTGAGAATTTGTGTGTTTTAAAGATGTGTCCGACTTGGTGGGCCGTCCGAAGTCTTGGTAACCAAGTGTATTATTCTCACTGTCGATCCCAAATCTTGCCCTTGATTTGTTTCATGGCACAGCTGAATTATTTCCGGCCCATAGAAGTGGTTAGTTGGAAATCGTGTCTGTAGGAATATTTCAATCTGCAAGAATTGGAAGTTTACTACATCAGCAAATTCACACATTACTTTTTTACCACTTTTGGCACTTTTTTAACTTTTAAGTAGTTACTTTTCAAAGTCGTGCCAGGACTTTATTCAGTAGATCTCATTGCTTTAGAAAGCACGATCCAGTGCTTTTCTTACTTTTCCTCGCACTTTTCTCACTTTTGAAAACCATCAAAAATGCTTTTAAAAGTAACTAGGGACATGCAGTGTGACCAAATACAAAAAGGTCAATTAAGTGTAGGTGAAAAAAAAGGCAATGAAAAGCACTTCGGATCTTGAAGGAACGGCTGGATAAAAGTGGTATCTAGGTGTATGGGCAACACCCTGTTGAACAGCTCGGAGTGAGAAAAGGCGCGCAGAGTAGAAAAAGACGGTTCACCTAAACAAGCAGCATAGAAGGGGGGGGGGGGGGTTGAGATCATAATGCTTTCGAAGACGAGGAAAACTGAGCCAAGCAAGGTAGCAATGATTGTTCGGAGGTTTGAAGCAATGGTGGAACGGGGTGGAGGACTTGGGGCTAATAAAGCGTGCGTCGAGGCGGCAATATCTTCTTGGATGATGCGGTGAAAAAAAAAAAATAGCGAGGGAATGGGTGATGACACTGGGAGAAACAAGATGCCCACAGCGACCAGCTAGTAATAGACTCGACCTCTGCAGATATATCAGCATGGAAAATCACAGTTGTTGTTTACTTACACATCAATCTGCGTGTATCAATCTCCTCTGTGGTACTTCCTTGATGTTCCGGTGCGTCATCCAAGCTGGAATCACCATCTTTATCTTCCTGAAGTAAAGCACTTGCTGATTTGACGATGCTCAGAAGGGTGAGATCATCACGATTTGCAACCGACTCAAAATAACCACAAGTTGCACCACCCCAGTGTTGCTCGGAGAACGCATTCTCAGTGCCACTAGGCTTGCTGCTTGATTTTTGACTCGAAGACCCTTTGCCTTTGTCAGTTACATTCGAGGTAACGCCTGCTTTGGCAAACTTGAAGGCACGCTCCAACTAGAGCCATAAATCAGTGTCCAAGATCAATGTAGTCAAAGTATCTTACTGCAGCAACACACAATGCAATTGCACCCCTCGCCCTGTTTGTCTCCACTGAAGTTGAAGCGCTGGAACATTAACACTTCCAAAGCATACACGAAGGTGGGCATTGGCGAGCAACTGAAGAACGAAAGTCGATCGAAAGGCGTTCTCTCGCTCTTCGCTCTTCATTCCTTCATAAGCGAAAGCGTGATTCGTGAGGAGGTCATTGCAGGTCTCTTTGATGATTGCAGACGGATCATCAGCAAAGAAACAATCCAACATTGTGATTGCAGTCGAGCCCACAGAATGACGCCACGTAGAGAGACGGTCATTAGCCTATAGTGTTGTGAGCATAGTGATATCAAGAGCGAGAGCAATATAGCTTACCAAACTAAAAATTGGCATGTTTGGACGGATGTCCTGCAGACCAGCGAATTTCAGAAAAATAACCTTGATGATTTCTCGTAATGCGTGCATAAGGTCCCCCTCAGGAACAGACCAAATGTTGGGCTGGTCTCCTGTCAAGTCCGGGTCTACTCCGGTAGGGGGTCCGGTCAAGTCCGGACGAGCGCGGACGAAGGAAGAGGGCAGAGGGCTGGACGAGGGATTAGTCCGGCCGGAGTTGGTGACCGCTTGGATTCAACGACAAGGACGACGTGCGTTGATCCCTTGCGTAGGTTCCGGTCAAGGTGATAGAGACGGAGACAGAGACGGAGACAGGCAGAGACTGGAGTAGTGACTAAGTTGATTTCAGACTGAGGAGTACAGGATAAACTAGAGGGTACTTATACTAAGTAGAAAACTAGGGTCGAGTACATAGGGTGACAAGTAAACAACCTAATAGTGGACAAGGGATGACCGGAGTTAGGACTAGGTCAGGTCCGGTGAAAATAAAGTCAGGACCGGGTAAAATAAATCAGGTCCGGTGAAAAAGCTACAAGGCATAGGATATATCGAGTTCACGGAGAACTCACGTCAAGGCAGGGTAGACGGCGAGGTGTAGTAAGAGCGAATGGAGTATAGACCAAGGGTCGTAGTTAGCGGAAGGTTATCTGCGTGAGCGCGACCGGAGTAGGAGATGAGCGACCAGAGTAGAGCTGTAGAGCTGCGATGCGACCGGAGTGACCGGATAAGGCCCGGAGTTGGGCATGGTCGTAACACTCCAAGCCAAAGGAGGAGAGTCAGGAGCACGTTCTTCAACCATTTCCTGTCTTTCAAGAACATCGCAGGAAGGTCATTGTTAGTAAAGCGAGAGCTACCACGGGATGACTTCGCCTCCAAGTTGTTACCAGTGGACACGGCCACAGATGCAACTGATGGCGCGACAGAAGATATCGACGCCTGGCTCCGATGGTGTACCACTTTCTCGGGTTTGACTTTCTTCATCGGAAGGGGGTCCTCATCGATATCAATTGCGGTGACAGTGGTCTAGACACTTGAGTCAGCACGATTCGGCAAATACGATAAGAGTATGTACTTTGCCTGTCACACGGTGTCCTTTGTTTGGCCCTCCCTCCTCTGCCTCCTCTTCATACTTGTCGACATCTGAGTAGCTTTGATCTTCTTTCTGATTGTCTCGTTTTCTCTTCAATGCGCTCCCCCCAGATGTGGAGCTGTTCTTTTTCAGTGACCCATACATACCCTCCTGAGGGATCCTGAAGAACTCCATATCGCTGTCTTCGTTCTCGACAATGACTACTGTGTCGTCCTAGTCCTCAACGTAAGTAACAAAGCGAGATGGATAGAAAAACTTTGATAAGACTCACCATAGCCTTCGGACTAGGCAACATCCTAAAGTGTTCTTCATAATTTGCCTCGTCACTTGGAGTAGGGGGCTCTATGGGAAAGACATGTGATGGCAATGGAGTCTGACGGCGGGGAAAGCTAAGTGGGCGCGCCTGTGGCACTGTGGCTGACACTACGACATTGTTCCAGTTCTTGATGCGCCCTTTGATGGTGCTCTTCCCGTCCTTGCTGAAAAGTGGTTTCAAGTTCAGGAAATGCAAAGTAGATTCAGTGAGTAGCAGCATGGTGGTGGTGGTAAAAGGAACTCATGTGCTGACAGTTTTCTTCTCACCACGTGTTGCCAATGCAGCCACATCGTTGGCAACCTGGTTGTGGGCTTGCTCAATCGCATCTCGCAACTTCGGGTTCACCTTTGCTCCCTTTGTCTTCGTTCCACTCTCTGGCACATCTAAGTTGTATCCGAAGGATTTCGAGTGGTAAGTATTGACCTGGGCTTTCCACTGATCTGATCCTACCTTGTATGGCAGCAACCTCTGTGTTGACATCGTCTGTGCAATGTTCCTGTGAGCGTATGTTTAAGTCTTCAATATGGAATGAATACTAACCCTGTGCTTGACCTGATACAGTGCCTAACGACTTCTTCATGGGCCCCGGGCGTGGCTTCAGAGGTTTGATGGGCACCTCTGTGGATTCTCTCGCTTGCCTTTCGGCCATTGCATTTTCCATTGCACCAATGTGGTCGTAGGCTTTTTGAAGCTCTGCAGCCTGGTTGTCCTTAGCCTGTTGACAAGCTTCGTCATCAGCTTTTTTCTGTTCAGAGGTACGTCTATGAGTTTCAAAGTCGCGGAGAATATGACCAAGATGCAAATTAGCCTTGCTCCGTCATGGCTGTTGGGACATGGTAACGAGCGTGTGTGTGTGTTCAGGTGAACAGGAATGGAATGGAAGGATGAAGGAATGGAAGGGACTGGAGGATGGGACATTGAAAAAAAAAAGGTTGGTATTTGAATCTTGTCACAACCGACCCTGCGCTAAACCAAATAATTTGAACTTTGCTTCTGCTGCCCCCACTGTACAAAATTTGTTTTGTTTGCCTCCGCTCATTTCCTGCTCAAAGGCAATATCACTCAAAGTCTACTTGTTGTCCACGATGCAGACAAGGGATTCGTCACCACCCCCAACAGTGCCAGCTCTTAAATTCAAACGCTATACTTGTAAACAATGCAAATGTTGTTTTTGCAACCGGTCAGGCCTCACTCAGCATACCCACGCCAAACATCCACGCTTTTCTCCTCCACCCGCGCCGTGTATCCCTGATGATGAACAACCTGTTAATCAGGACCCGTTTTCTCAAGTCCCTGGCATTGGAGACCCTTGGGCCAAAGTCCCTACCAGGGAGGAAATGGATGTCCCAATGAACGACTCTTCGGAGCATTCAGACGCCAGTTCAGAGCATTTAGACGCTGGTTCCTCAACAATGTTTGTCGGACAGGACGATACGTTATTCCGCAACTATCACCCCAGCTTAACAGGTGAGCAGCATACTGACATTTCTTTCACCTACTAACGTCTAACTGTTTTCACTATGTTTAGCACAGCCATGCAACTCCAACGGCAATTTTTTGCCAAATGAAACTCAACCAGAGCCACGCCAGGTGAAGTCCAAAGATGACTGGTCCCCTTATGGTAGCCAACTTGAATTTGAACTTGCTGATTTCCTTTATACGCACAATCAGATGTCAGCTTCTCATATCAACACCCTTCTGGATTTGTGGGCTGCTTCTTTAATAGAAGTCGGCAGACCCGCTTTATTTTCTGACCACAAACAGATGTACCAGACAATCGACAACACGGAACTCGGTGACATTAAATGGCAGTCGTTTGTGGTTAAGTATACTGGAGACCAAGGAGTGGATCCTGCACCGTGGATGAATGACCACTATGATGTTTGGTTTCGTTTAAGGTGGTTGGTAGCTTCTCTGATCCTCACTCAACACAGAACACGACCAATGTGTATTCTTTGAGTATGTAGGATAATAAGAAGTCAGTCTTATATTACATAACAAGAAGCAATTAAATAGGAAAGGAAGTATTACATAAGTAAACAAATATGGGTGACCCCTAAGGGCACCCTTACACCCTCCCCCTGTAGAGCCAGTGTAGGGCTCTAATCGTACACAAATGAAATTGAGACATGAAATGAAATTAGTCCGTGTGTGCAAACAAAATTGGGAGGTTGAACTCCCGGATATCGTACAACGAGATAAATGTATTTTTAGGGAGGTTGGACTCCCAATGCCCACTACAGGCAGGCAGCAACCTCAGTCATCACATTGGCGCAGGGCCCTCAAACAGTCCATCAACTTCACTGTCCTCCAGAAATGGACAGTCTGGACGCTGGTCAATGTCCATCACCGATGGTGGCTGCACAGTTGACGATGCCAGAAGGATTATGTACAGTGCATGAGCATCTGCCATCTGGTCCTGCCAGTCACTATTTGTCTCGCACTTGCCACTGGACGCCAGAGGAGGAATGAGATGAGGCTCCACACCCTGAGATACAGCGAGTTCGAGGATCCACTCGCGGGAGTGGGAGATAGCGTCTCCTGAGGTGTGGCAAGCATCAGCCTCAACCTCGTTATGAATAGTGTCCAGTTCTGGGTTATCATCCCCAAGATACTGGCCCCACAACTCCTGCAAGTGGGTCTGACCCCACGCCCATGCATCATTGGTGTCATGATAGGTGATGCCATTGGCAGTGAGATATGCTGCCACACAAGTCAATGTATATGTGGACAACTCGCGCAACCCAACCCATTCGGCCATCTGGCCAACAGCTGGGGACAGACCAGCCCATTCGATGATAGAGCGGTATCACCCCACAACACCCAGGAGACACGCCATTGATCGGCACCAACCAACTCGCGCAACATTTCATCCCGTTCAGGGCATGAGTCATTCTATGAAGAGCAGTCCTCGAACGTTGCGAGCTAGAGGCTCAGGCACCTCATCCTCACTGTCATTGATGCGCCCAGCACGTTGGATGACTCCAGGGAATGCCCATAAGGCGCCATCATTGAGTGGTGCCAATGGTGGATATATTTTATCCAATCCTTGACACTGGCGTCCAAGGATGGGACATCCGCTGGGAAGTCATCCTTCCCTTGGGGCTTGGCCTTCCCCTTTGCTTTACTGGAGCCAGTTGGTGTGGGTTTACCCACTGACTCTCGTGATGGGCCCGCTGCCCGTCTGATATTTGAGGACCCTGCCTCAGGTGATAGCTCGCGATGCCTTGTGAGCATCTCTCACGGAATGGGGATGTGTCTCTGTTCCCAAGCTGGTGCATTTTCGGCTGGGACGGATGTGATATGCTCCTCAAGGGGAGTGCGAGAGATTGGGGCAGGGACTGTAATGTCAGCTGCCACAAGAGCAGCAGGGGCAGCAGGTGAATTCTGATTGTTATGGGGGTTGGATCCCCTGGGTGCTGCAGATGCATCCGCATTGCTTGTCAACCGAGCCTTACCCTTCTCCTTCAGTGCAGCCTTCTTTTGCTTGTTGCGCTCGACCGCCCAAGCAGGTGGCCACCAGGCCTTGATGGCGAGCGACATAAGCTCATTTTTAGTCATCCTCCACTGATTCCATAGGTGGAGGTAGGACATCAAGTCCTGTGCGTGCTGCACATTTGGGGAGTTCCCCAGCTCCTCTTGTTGAGCTTGCTTGAACAGGTCGCAAAGCTCTTGCGCTGAATTGTACAACACAACTGGCCCCATTATGTTGTTGGAGAGCTTTATGGGCCCTTGTTGTCCCGTCAAGGATGGTAGGGGTATGGGAACCTGAGCATTGAGGTTTCAGAGGATGTGTTGGGCTGCTCCATCGATGAATGCATATAGCATACGCTGATAATGGATGAATAGGGCTTGTACTTGCCTGTTGTCGTCGTCCACTCGTCCAAGGACAAGCGTTTGACTGGGTCACTCCGACCCAGTGAAGCTTTGGAACAACTGTCCCTCAGCATTGTTGAGAGTTCTCTCAACGGTGGTGATCCTCTTGGCGAGGGCAGATTGTTGAGGATTGACATCCATATGAGTGCCGTCCTCGATACATGTTGGCTCATGGGGAGCCGGAGCGACTGTGGTGAGGGAGAGATCCCTTAGGACAGGAGTGATGGGAGTTGGGTAATGGGGCCTGTCACCCTGGTGAGACGTTGATGAATCTTGGGGCGCAGTGCCCTGAGTCCTCCCCCCCCTCAACGTTTCAGCAGGGAATGCATTGGGGGTGGAGGAGGGCCCCACGCCCAAAGGCTGAGGAGGGGCTTGTTGGGAAGCCCCCAAGGATGCGAGCTGTGCCTGCAAGACCTCATTCTCCTCACAAAGGCACTTGTTTCACTCGTCCGCGTCTCAGAGCCAACGCCCCAGCATACGGGCCAGGCCATCCGCCAAGTCCAATCGCGTGTCAAGGAAGTCCTTGCTGCGACGAAACGACACAAGCATGAGATGCTCACCAAATGCGTCGCACACATTACACATGCACGTGTGGTGGCATATGAAGGGGAGATCAGGGTGAGCACCCCAGAGACTGTCAGAAGGGCAGCCACACTCGCAAGAGCGCGACCGCTGACGTTTATGACTCTTGTGAGTCGAGGGAGTAGGGCTAGGCTCAGGCGACCACTGCCGCTTCTCCCTGTGATGACGGTTGCGAGCCAAAGGGGACATCGAGCATTCATGCTCATGGTGTGCGCGAGAGCGCTTTTTATTGTGCCTGTGCTGAGGCTCAGGTGACGACGGTGGAGAGGAGGGGTGGGATGGTGAAGACATGATGAGCAGCGATGAAATGAGAAGATGAAAGTAAGAGAGAAAGAGCGTAAAACGTGAGGTGGAACGTAAATTACGAAATTCGAAGTCCGAGATGAATGAATAAAAAAGGAAAATGATCGACTACCACGTGGAAAGGAACTATTTACTCCGATTAGCTTTTAACTTGGTATTTGTCACTCTTTGGTCTTGTTTTGGTTTATTTTCATTTTTTGTTGTTAGTAGCGTCAATGTTTCTTCCTCAACGGTTCCGTCTCGTCCCCTGGGGGTTACTCCCCCTGATTGCATCCGTACTCCGCGCGTTGACGCGCAATTCATCAGCCTTACGGGGTAGCTGTCGTATTGACGCCACCCCTTGCAGTTCGAGGTATCTGTCCAGGGCCTCAAGATCCCTACAGTGGGCGTATGGCTCCCATGTGGTGTCGCCCAAGTTCCATTTAACAAGGAACTCTACCTTGTTGTCGGCCCACATATGGGCTAATACCTCGTTGACTACCCATTCAATCTCCTCATCATTCCCCACGTCGTAGAATGCTTGCGCATCTCGTTTCGGGAACAGCGCGTCATCGTTGGGCTTGTGCCGCTTCAGCACCCCGACGTGGAACGTAGAGTGTATTCTACGAGCCTTAAGCTCAGTAGGTAAATCCAGAGTGTAGGTATCGCTGGCGGTGTCCCGCCTCATGACCTTAATCGGTCCAATGTATTTGGGGATCAATTTCCTTGCACGCCCCTTGGGCATGTTCAGATTCTGAGTCGATAAGTATACGAGGTCCCCAACCTCAAACCTGGGTGGCACACCCTTCCGCTTGTTTGTGTGATACGTCTGAGCAACTCTGCTCTCGATGATGGCATCATGGGCCATCGCTAGGTTCTCTAATGCTTGATGCACGAACGCCTTCACCCCCGGTGCCTCTGAGGGTCTCCCCTCACCCACGCGTTCCATCATCCTGGGCATGTGCCCATAATTGAGCTCGAAGGGTGCAAAACCCGTAGAGCTACTTATGCTCGAGTTAATCGCAAATTCAGTCATGGGTATCTTTGTTACCCAGTCCTTCTGGTCTGGTTGGACCATCGTACGTAGGATTTGTGTGACTGTGCGTATTGCACGCTCAGATGCTCCGTCCGTCTGCGGATGAAATGCTGTGGACATCAGGAGCTTCGCTCCCAGCATTCTGTGGGTCTCCCTCCAGAATGCCGACGTGAACTTTGCATCCCTATCTGAGACAATTGTCTCTGGTAATCCGTGCAACCGCACAACTTCCTTCACGTACACACACGCGAGCTGTGAAGCTCTAATGGTCGTATTGACCGGCACCAGGTGGACCATTGACGTGAGTCTACACAGCACGACCCACATATAGTTGAACCCTTCGCTTGGGGGAAACGGACCTACAAAGTCCATTGCGATTGACCCCCAGGGCCTAGTTGGTATGGGCATGCTGTGTAGGAGGCCTTTTGGCCTCTGGTTGTCGGTCTTCGTGGCTTGACATATGGCGCATGACTGACAGTACTTGTCAATCTCTCGGCCTAGTTTCGGCCACCAATACCATCTGCGGACATAGTCTGCTGTTCTCTGGGCCCCCAGATGCCCTAATATTTGATGCGCTTGCGCGATAATCATGGCGATTATAGTGTCGCCTTCATATTCAGCGTGAGGTACACAGAGGACTTCTTCCCCTCCTCTGTTATCTGTATATATGAGGTCGCCCCTCACCCTGAACGTTGCGAAATGTTCGGGCTCTTCAAGCACTTTGGACAGCACGCTGTCGTTCTTGTATCCCGCGCTTATAGCGCCTTCGAGCCCCGGCTGCGCTCGTACATGGTTTGGTAGGTCGGGTGAGCTACCCGCAGATTCGAGTAGGCTGGGATCGTCTCCCGAACTTTCGGAGAGATCATCTCCCTTACTCATCTCGGCGTTGGTCGCCATCTCTTCTGCTTCCATCCTACGAGCTTCCTTCTGCTCAGTCATCCTCCTGTTCTTCATCGTGGGTTCACCCCCCACTTCCCTTATCGTGCTAAGGTGCAGTTCCTGCCACCAATCATGGAGAAGATCATCCCCTTCTGGGTCCAGGCAAATGTCAGCATTTGCCCAGTCTATATCTTCGTTGGAGGCACATTCTCCACCTCCGTCCTCATAATACCTGGACAGACACTCTGCTACTTTGTTCTCCATACCCTTGACATAGACAATTGTCGTGTCAAATCTGGACATATAATCCAGCCATCGTACCTGTCTGCTGGACAGCTTTCGCTGCGTCTTGAGGTATCCCAATGCCTCGTGGTCGGTGACGATCGTGAATTTGAATCCGAGGAGCTTGTCCTCCCACTTCATTAATGCTTCGATTATTGCGAGTGTCTCTCGCTCGAAAGTCCGATAGTTCTGCTGGGCATCCGTCAACTTCTTTGA
This sequence comes from Scleroderma bovista, assembly GCA_037178675.1. Taxonomy (NCBI): domain Eukaryota; kingdom Fungi; phylum Basidiomycota; class Agaricomycetes; order Boletales; family Sclerodermataceae; genus Scleroderma; species Scleroderma bovista. Next base: position 24,262 of record JAYMGJ010000390.1, read on the forward strand.
CATGAACCCCGCGGGTCTACAGGTCTTCCATTCGGGCCCTTGCCCATACAGAGCGCCTACTCCATAAAGTGAAGCATCGCACACGAGCCATATAGGCTCAGGTTTTGAGGGGTCGATGGGCCTCAGAATAGGGTATTTGCACGCCAGCGCCTTGATAGTTTGGAAACACTTATCGTGGAGTTCCCTCCACTGGAATGGATGACCATTCCTCTGTATCCCTGTGAGAGGCGTGGCGTACGTAGACACGTCGGGCATGAACTGTGCCAGGTATTCTACGAGGCCCACAAATCTCTGTACCTCATTCAGATTCCTTGGGGTCCTCCAGCCTCTGATCCGGGACATCTTGTCCCTGTCAGCGTGAACGCCCTTTTCATCGATGACATGTCCGAGGCAATCGAGCCTTATCGCATATAAGTCGCATTTCTCCTTCTCGAGGTAGAATCCATTCTTCCTCAGTATCTCGAATATCTTTCTGAGGTGCTGTTCATTCTCCTCGATTGTCTCACTATAGACAAATAAATCATCGAGATAAGCATAGACAAAACGACCCAGATGGTCACAGAATATAATTGTCATCAGATGTTGGAACGTCGCTGGGGTGTTGCAGTCCCCTTGTTGCATGACCTGACTGAGGAAGGTCCCATAAATCGTGGAGAATGCGGTCTTCCACACATCATGAGGCTCTATCCTCACCTGTTCATACGCATTGGATAGGTCTATCTTTGAGCAGTATTTCGCTTGCGCTATGTCCATCCAGATCTGATCCTGATCAGGGAAGGGAGTGACGTCCTTGACAGTATTGTCATTCCTCTTCTGGCAATCTATGACCGTTCGTAGCTTGCCAGTTTTCTTCGGGATGCATAGCATTGGGGCGGCCTGCGGGACGCTCTTCATTTCCCACCATCCAGCGTCGGTATACGTTCGTATCTTTTCCGACAACTGTTGTTTCAGCGCGTCTGGACACCTGGGCAGATGGTACGAGTACTGTTTGCCCTCGTCTAAAAGTGGTATCCTGTGGTTCACCTCCTGCAAGGGTGGTAACTTCGGGATCATCCCAATTAATATGTCACTATATTCTTGGAACCACTGGTTCCGTAATCGAGGTATATCCCCCTCAGTCATGGGCTTAACTGCCCTAATTCCTGCGAGTCTCCTCGCTGTAATCATAGGTTCTGCTTCGTTTACCGGGTCGATTCTTCCAACGCTCCCCCCCCCTCCCCTGCGTACGCGCGACCGGGCACCAGCCAGGTCCGCCTGCGTAGGCAGTCAATCGCGTCGAGGAGGGTTCCCCAATACACGCATGCGAGATGGTCTCGCAGATGGGGCCTCGGGGTCCTGTAACATGGGAATCTCTCCACGCCCAATGCGCAGTTTCTGTTGACCGAAGTCGACAACAGCGGTGTTCTGCCGCAGGAATGGTATGCCTAGGATGCAATCGTAGCGATCGATATTCACAATATCGAAGTATATTTGGGCTGAAAATGCCCCGATCGATAGCTGAGCGCGCGCTCCATGGGTAATCCTCGAGCGGCTACCCACGCATCCCAACTGCAAAGTGAGCTGTTGCTCAAGGGGGAATGTAGCCACACGGGTGACCGTGGCGAACGCGGGGCTCAGGAAATTCCCCGTACTCCCAGTGTCAACCATAGTGAGGGCACGACACCCATGAATCAGTGCCTCGACAGTAACGCAGGCCCGGATGCCTGCGGGAACCATCGGGCGCAAGATCGTCCCTTGCGAATTATTCGCATTCAATGCATATCGGAACGCTCGAGCCACGGGCTCAGTGGTCATCGCGGCCATGCGCCGGTCAATCCTTGCCGGGGCCCTGTCCCCATTCCATGCTCCTGAAGAGATCACGGTCTCTCGACCATTTCCGCGTACTATGACGACCGTGTCGTCCTCGTAATGTAATATGCTTGTTTCTGTCAATGCCTGGGGGCGCATGTCCCCCACAGAACTCGCTGGAGCAGGCACGGGGAACTCCATCGCTAAGCCGCGAATTCCCATGCCTGCCACCATGCGATGCAGTTCGCTCTCGAGCAGGTCGTCACGCTCTTCACCATCAGCGATCATCGCCGGGGGACTAACCGCCCTTGCAATGTCGTCTACAGGCTCGGGGGCCTGTACCTCTACATTCACGGGCCTAGTTCGCTCAGGTACCGCTTCACCGACGTCAGCCAATGGTTGAGGGGACGTCGCGCGCCCCTCGTGCGCGTTGCACGTTCGTGCCCAGTCGCACTGCATCTGTGCCTGGTCACAGTCGTTCCATCCCCTATCGTACTCTTCTCAAGCGTGCTGCTCAATTTCCCTCAGCGCAACTACAACTGAAGGGTTGCCATTCCACACCGCCTCGTCGAGGTGGCGGATGTACGCTGTGCATACCGCACAATCCCCCCAGTGTATCGCGCCATAACGCGCCCTCCAGGTCCAACGTGAATGTACTTCCTGCGCGACAGCGCTGTTGGCCTCTACTGGCCTTCGCTGAGGGCTTTCCCCGACCTCCGATGGGCCCGGGGTTAATCCAGTACTGGCGTCTGAGGAATCAATCCCCTCGTTATATTCCACTTGCATGGAACAACACTGGACGACGTGTTCGTCATCGGGTTCATCGAACTCCTCTATGGGGTGCATCGCCCCAAGGAATCCGACGAGTTCATCATTGTCCTCTTCTTCGTCAATAGTAGAATACGTGTCGAGGTGTTCCGCCTCTATCTCATTGTGTTCTTGCGCTTCCTGCGCGTCATCACCCGCTTTCTCCTCGTTGAGATCGATGGCGGGGTGATCTTCCCCAATTCCTTCGTCCTTTGAGGTGTCAACCTCGTCCTCACGCACGTCCACTGCGTACAGTCGCGCCTGGGGGGCCTTCCCCTTATCTTTCCTTGGGTGCCAGCACTCGGATGCGAGATGTCCCTCGTTCCCGCAGTTGTAGCAAGTAATTCCCTTGCGGAATGCAGCGTTGCCTGACTTCTGCGCTGTATTGGGGTTGTTTGCCCCTGCATTTGCTCCGCTATTCTGGGAACCCTGCCTCTGAGAGCGGGTCCCCTGATCCTTACCCCCCTGAGCGCTGGTGCTCCTATCTCTGTCAAGGGGCCTCCTGTACAACAGATTCCCCTTTCTCACAAATTTATACTGTTGGTGACCGCTATTGTTGGTGCTGCCGCTCTTGCTTGCATCTGAGCGATTATTGCTCGAGGATCCTTTGGAGATCGACCCTCCACTTTGAGGATTATTCCTCGTCATCAGACTCAGAGCCTTTTGCGCTCCTTCCATTCGTTTCACCTCGTCGAGGATCTCGTCCATGGAGGAATGTTCCGCCGTTATCCCTCGCGCTTCTAGTACCGTCTTAACAATAGACAGGGGCAGGCCCCCAATGAACTTCCTCCTGAATGAATACTCGTCAGGGGGTTCAACCATGCGGTGCGCCCGCCTTTTCAAATCATTGTAGAACGCGAGCGCTCCCTTCTCGGGGGAGTAGCGCGTGCGGTCGTAATTGATGGCGGCCTGTTGGGCAGTAGCCTCGTGGATGAATCGCTTGAACAGTCCACAGATCAGGTCCTCGAAGGACCAGTAGCCAGTGCGCCTTTCCGGCGCGTCGACCTCCTGGTCATACCACTTGGCGGCCATATCTTCGAGGTACAGCCCCGTATACAGGACGCGATCTCCGTCGCGCCCGTACCCAGTGATCTTGAAGGTCCTGAAGTATTTGAGGAGCTGGGTTAGCCAATCGTCGAACTTCTCCATGTCGTCCTGGCCCCCATACTTCCCCGGTTTTGGCGGGTTCATTGCCTTCACCTCAGGGCCTAGTGGCCCGTCGGGCTCGTCGCCCACTTGCTCCCTAATACGCTGGCTGTAGCGCCGCATGGCGAACCCAGTGTATCGGTCGTTGCCTGGGGTGTAACCCCTGAGGTATTGGGATTGTCTCCCTCGATTACCGTCGGCCCTTTGGCTGTCACGGATTCGGTTTTGGTTCATTTCTGCCATGGCTGACTCGTGTTCACTTGGACGATAGCTCGAATCGGAGGGAGGACCTCCAGGGGGGCCTGGTGGGCCACGAGGCGGTCCGCCTCCTCCTCTAGTTGCATTTCTCCTATTGGGAGGATCCCTCCCTAGGTTTTCGTTGTTATCGTCCCTGTTTGGGGCTCCATCGACCCCGTCATCTTCTCCATCACCTCCTTGCGGATCATCACCGCCGTCGGGGTTGCCCCCCTTATTTCCCGGCTGTTGAGCGCGCTGGTTCCTGGTCCTGCGCATCATCTCCGACGCTTGGTCACCGTAAAGGTGCCTCATGATATCCTCTTCACGTCCGGAGAGGTACGTGGGTCGCCTCCGCTCGTTGGAGGCTCGATTCTGGTTCCTAATGGGTGGTGTACCCAAGTTTCCTTCCTGGTTGTTGGTTAATGCTCGCACTCTCCACGCATTTTCGATTTCTTGCGCTAAGTTGCGCGTGCCCCTATTACTCATTACTGGGCTTGTCACCCGACTTCCCGAGGTCTCCCTCTTGACAATCACACTCTCTTGATCTTCGTCTCCAGGGGACTCAGATCCCCCTCTGAACTCCTCAAGAAGTTGACGCAGGTGTCGGAATTGTCGAGCATGATGCTCATTGGGTCTTACGCCGTGATTGTCGAAGAGGATATTATCCTCGTATTCCCACCACTGGTTCTCAACGTCGCGCAGGTATTCCTGCATATACTGGAGAGCCTGTTCTCGGCTCGCGGGTGCTTCGGGAGTATTGTGCGTCTCCAACGCTCTTACGGCTTCACGGGCGGCTTGCCCAATAGTAGAGGACGTGTCCTCTTCCATCGGGGTATCATTCCCAAAGCTCATCACTCTCGATGTATTTCTACTCGTTAGAGGGCTATCCTCAATGGGCACAGTGCCTATAACGAAGCTTCCGGGGATGTGATCCCCTCCAGTATAGTTACCACCCGCTCGGGGTGATCTTACCATAACCGGTGGTGCTTCTATGGGCGTCTGTCGGACATTAATGTCCTGATCGCGTTGATCCGTGCCTTGTCCGAGGTCCCTAGTGGGTCCTCCAGTGGTCCTTTAGCGTTGGGTATCCTCGGATCTGGGTTGATCACCCTGGATAAAATTTTCGTTGCTTTGGGGTGGGTCCCCAGGCGGTTGTTCCGCGTTGCGCATCGTGCGCGCAGTTGATCGGGTGATGGTTCGACTCATTGAATACGTAGATGGATGTTCAAAAAAGTTTAAGGTGGTTGGTAGCTTCTCTGATCCTCACTCAACACAGAACACGACCAATGTGTATTCTTTGAGTATGTAGGATAATAAGAAGTAAGTCTTATATTACATAACAAGAAGCAATTAAATAGGAAAGGAAGTATTACATAAGTAAACAAATATGGGTGACCCCTAAGGGCACCCTTACAATCTCGCATTGATTTCAAAAGTCGGGGCATGCTTGAAGGCACCTGCCTGTCAATGGTTGTCAAGACTCTCAGTAAGTTTCTAACCCTTGAATTGATATGTACCTGCGTTAACATAGCTTCATGCAATACAGCCCAAGAACGGCCTGCTGAAGGCAACCACCAAGCCAATGAAGATGATCCACATCAGCAACTATCTGCAAGTATTGATGATGTCCAAGACGACTGTGAAGATGTTGACGGACGAAAGGTCGGGGCACATGTACGTCTTGCACAGACACATCGTAAGTTCTCTCTTAGATTTGATCTGCATTTATTTATTTGACATGTGCTGTATAGAACGCAACAGGGCAAGAACAGTGGTTGCACTCACAGACGAGCTCAACATCCCTAATCTCCCGGAGCTCGTTCGACAATTTTTGTGTGGTCAATTATATCCTGACGCGCACGACCCCACTACCATCTCCCACCTGGAATGCCCTGGGTATCATGGCAACATCTCAATTTATAATTCGGCATCATCAACGTTTTATGCTCCAAGTGACCTTAGTGGTGTCGGTGGCATGCGTCGTGAATATATTCGGGCCACACCAGCATGGAGACAAGATGGACCCCGGTATGATTGTGTGTTCGTTATCA
>JAYMGJ010000391.1:0-98582 GCA_037178675.1 Scleroderma bovista
GTCATGGCCTGAGCTAGGAGCACCCCAGCTCCCTTTGTTACTATCTCCTGGACCCTTCCCTCCCTCACCCAGCTCGGCCATCAAGTTAGCGTACTCCGAATCGAAGCCTCCTTTGTTCATGGGTGGCGCTGGAGGAGCGTTGGGGTCCTTGTTGACTTGACAGTCACGAGCCATGTGGCCCGCGCTACCACAAACACGACAAATGATGTTAGCTGTGAAGTTGCGTTGCTCTGGACAGTCATATTTGCGATGCCCAAGGCCCCCGCAGTTCTGGCAAATCTGATTCTCGTCGTCACGGAGAGTACCATTCAGTGCAGCGAGTTCGCGAAGTTGATTGCGCTTGTGGTCATTTTGGCCTTCGGGCGTTGATGCGGCCTGGAAGAGCGTTAAGAGGCCGTCAACACGCACACAAAATCAAACTCACCGTTTCAATGACTCTGTTGATCATCTTCACGCAGGCTGTAACCTTTTCATCGCATTCTGCGGTGACGAGACAATGCAAATCTTCTTCAGCATCTTCCGCGTACTGTTCTGGACGAGCCTTTCCCTCCTTCACACTGCCCTTTCCACGAATGCTAATTTTTGCCCCACTGTCCCGCTCCATCTTCTTCAAGGAATTTCCTCGGGGACCGACAAGAAGACCGAAGAAATTGATCTCTGGGAATTCCTTGACAGGAATGTAGACTTTCTCAGAGGGACGCTGGGAGCGCTTCTGCTGATGGTACTCTACAGGAGGGCGGAAGTTGGGGTCATTTTTGAGTGCACGGTCAACGAGACGGATGCGTTCATCTTCCAGCTTTTTTCGATAACGGACTTCTCGCGTGTTCGTACGACGACCATGTCCATCATATGTGGGCGGAGGGGAAGGCGATCTATTGATGACGTAAACATCTGTTTCACCGTAACCAAGGCGGGCACTGAACACGTACCTCTCCCTTTCGGAGGGAATGAAGTCATTCAACCTAAGCTTCCTGTTGATCTCTTCTAGACGCAAATGAATGGCGTAATTGTCAAGCTGTGCTTGTGAAACACCAGCAGCAGAGATAGCAGTCGGCAATCCGGGGATTTCGGTCTTCACTTCGCCCCAGCGGCTGCGCCGCTTACGAGGTCCGTTCAGGTCAGCTATAAACAAGGGGAATTATGGGTTATGGGAGTTAGTATTGATCGGTGTCAGTTTGGGGAATGTGTAAGTGTGTAGTTTGCGAATAAACCTTGCTATTTGAGTAGGTAATCCGAAAAAAAAAGCCCCACCAGATGGCAAGGGAAAACATACAACACTTTGATCGAGGTTAGTAAGAGGTCTCAGAGCTTACCTGGAGAATTCGGAGTTTCCTCACGCAACCTTCGCGAATCCTGCTCCTGGTGCTGCTGGCGAGGATATGCAGATGGGGAGGGCTGGGCGAGCTGCGGTGGTGCTGACTCTTCCACTGGTGCTGGGCCAAAGCGCCGCCGGGTTCCGAGTGGAACTGTGGAATTCTGTCAGTAAAAGCTACGCAGAGCATCTTGGTCCAAAGAACATACCGTCATTGGTACCACTGACTTCGCGAGTTGCAGGTCTCCACATTGTTGATTGAGAGAACGAATGAAAAAGACAACAAACCACTGACCAGGACATCCCGAGAGATTCGGACTCCGCTTGAATTTCATTTGATTACCAATCATGACTGAGCACAATCGCACTGCCAGCCGAGGCGCATTTCTCTGTCTTTCGCTCACCAGTCATCCTTGAGGACCTGCTTGGACGACAGAGAGCGCATCCTTGTTGGCGGGCACATCCTGGGTTTGCACCTGAATGGCGTCGAAAAGACCAGCTGAAGGTGATTAACGCGAGTTCTTACTCGTTCTGGCTTGGGACTTCTATGCTATTATGCAACCTAGATTCCTCGGCCACAGCGTCGACTTCCAAGCGCGCGAGACGGTCCGACGACGATGGCGAATACATAGACATGGAAGAGTATATGAGTGATCAGACCCCAAGCAACTCCCTCATGCCCCGGGGTGCTACCATCAACTTGGGTGCTCTCACTCGTAAACTTGCCGAGGCCCGCAGAACGCAACCCGGCGATTCCGGAGAGGAGAGTCTGGTATATGCCCACCGCAGACAGCAAGACCACCTCGTCTCGCATATCTTCCCAGAACGTGACTTTTCATGGCTGAATTTGAAGCCTGATCATGCCTCGCGGCCTCTCTGGATCAGTCCAGATGATGATTGTCACATCATCCTTGAAGCCTTTTCGCCCATTGCTGAGCAAGCACAGGATTTTCTTGTAGCTATTAGTGAGCCTGTCAGCAGGTATGCACAGTTTGTGCCTCGTCACCTGCGAGTTTATACTCAAGTCTGTAGACCGGCCTTCATCCATGAATATAAGCTCACTCCATATTCGTTGTATGCTGCGGTGTCAGTGGGGCTGCAGACGGAAGATATCATAGAAGTTCGTTTGTACTGATTATCTGTACGTGTTGGTTACTGACCCGCCGCAAGGTGTTGAACCGGCTTTCAAAGGTAAGCACTGCCCACAGGTAAGAGATCCGTCACCTAGATAACACCCCAAAGGTTCCCGTTCCGGAAAGCATCACCAGTTTGATTCGCGAGCGAACGCTGTCATACGGAAAAGTTAAATTGGTACTCAAACATAACCGATACTTCATAGAAAGCAGTTACCCCGAGACACTCCAATTCCTCCTCAAAGATAGGGTGATCCGAGAGGCTCGCGTCGTCATCGAAGAGAGCACAAGACCGGCCGGTTTCACAACGACCAAAGCCCCTATCAAGGGCAACCTTGTAATCCCCGGCACGCGTGAGGCTGAGAAGAAACGAGATGAGGCGACCACAGGCCGCCCCGGCGTGCCGGCTGCTGCAAACGCAACAGATAGTGACCTCTTCACCTCAATAGTTGGCGTCGAAGGTGGTAAGTGCTGCGGTGCAATAGTTGGGGTTGGTCATCCCCGGTGACTTGTTCCCACAGATGAAATCGACGAGGACGATGACAACGTGCATGCATTTGAAATCCACGACGCCAAGATTGATGTGAGCAGATAGCTTATCGGTGTCTATGACTCTGCTTATAGTCTTTGCGATGACTAAAGGACGTCAAAAAGCGGTGCAATGACCTGGAGTACCCCATGCTAGAGGAGTATGACTTCCGGAACGATACCGTAAACCCCAACTTGGATATTGACCTGAAACCTGCCACCGTCATCCGGCCATACCAGGAGACGAGTCTGAGTAAGATGTTTGGAAACGGGTGGGTCCTGTTACTATCTAAATCGCACCGTGTCCTGACTCATTTCTGCTCAGTCGCGCGCGCTCCGGGATTATTGTCCTTCCGTGCGGGGCCGGTAAGACACTGGTTGGCATCACTGCGGCGTGCACCATCAAGAAATCATGCCTTGTTCTCTGTACATCCTCGTACGTTTTTGCAGGGGTTCATATGCACTTAGTTTATGCTGAACCTTAATTTTCCAGTGTGTCAGTTATGCAGTGGAAGTCACAGTTCCTGCAGTGGTCCAACGTGACTGACCGCCAGATTGCGGTCTTCACCGCTGACCAGAAAGAGAGGGTGAGTGTCCCCGCTATTCGTGCGATGGCATCGGCTGAAGTCCTTGGCAAGTTCGCTGGTGAAAGTGGGATCGTGATTTCCACGTATTCCATGGTCGCGAATACGCACAACCGGTCGCACGAATCCAAGAAGATGATGGAGTTCCTTACCTCGCGAGAATGGGGGTTCATTTTACTGGACGAAGTGCATGTCGTGCCTGCGGCGATGTTCCGACGGGTGGTTACTACCATCAAGGCACACTCGAAACTTGGGTTGACAGGTAACGAACTGTTGATGTGGCGAAAGTTTGGTGTCTAAACATTTCTAGCTACGCTGGTTCGGGAGGATGACAAGATATCGGATCTGAACTACATGATTGGACCTAAGCTGTATGAGGCAAACTGGATGGACCTTGCTGCCAAGGGCCACATTGCGAATGTGCAGGTCAGTGTATAGCTGTGGTTTGTGGTGGCAGGTGACCTTACTTGATCGCTGTTAGTGCGCCGAAGTGTGGTGTCCCATGACACCAGAGTTTTACAGAGAGTATCTTCGCGAGCAGTCTCGCAAGCGGATGCTGCTGTACTGCATGAACCCTAAGAAGTTCCAAGCGTGTCAATTTTTGATCCAGTACCATGAAGCGAGAGGGGACAAGATCATTGTTTTTTCTGACAATGTTTACGCGCTAGAGGTGGGCGATGCCATACTGTTGCCATCTGTCCTGACACGTCATCTATAGGCCTACGCAAAGAAGCTGCGGAAACCTTATATTCATGGAGGGACTGGGCAGGTTGAGCGAATGCGGGTCTTGCAGTGGTTCCAGCATGACTCGAATGTGAACACGATATTCCTTTCCAAGGTCTGTCGAGTTCGCTGCGTCCACGTTACGGTTCCATTCATGTCAGGGCCAATAGGTTGGCGATACGTCAATAGATTTGCCCGAAGCGACATGTCTGATCCAGATAAGTTCACACTTTGGATCGCGACGGCAAGAAGCGCAGAGATTAGGTGAGTGGCAACGGTTGGCAGGCTGTTTGAGCATGGAGACCGATCTCGGACAGGGCGTATCTTGAGGGCGAAACGCCGTAACGACGAGGGATTTAACGCGTTCTTCTATTCCCTTGTGTCGAAGGACACGCAGGAGATGTTCTACAGCACGAAGCGCCAGCAATTTCTGATCGACCAAGGATACGCGTTCAAGGTGATTACGCACCTGGATGGACTAGAGGATCTGCCGGATCTGGTGTACAAGACGAAGGACGAGCAGATTGAGCTAATTTCGTCGGTACTGTTGGCGAACGAGAGCGAGGCGGAGCTCGGTTCGGATGTCCGCGCGTCCGAGGGGGATTTAGCCGGGACCATTACGTCGAAGGATTTCGGACCCGCCAAGTTCCCATCTGCGCAGAGGACGACGGGGTCGCTGACGGCGCTGAGCGGGGCACAGCATATGTCGTATGTGGAGCAGAACAAGTCGGCGAACAAGAAGCTGGCGGCCCCGCGACACAAGCTGTTCTCGAAGCGTGACAAGGAGAAGGCTGCGGCGAGAAAGGAAGCGAGAGCGGGGGGTCGGTCGTAAGCTACATAGAGTCGTCGTAGTTTGGACACCTAGTGATCTGAGCTTGCGATGGGTTATGGGAATGCAAGATGGAAAAGGGTGTGGATCCCGAATGGCTGGCACGGTTGTCCGAGATGCGGAACTGAGGTCTTGCGACGGAGAGGCGTGCCCCCGGACGGATTGCTGTAGGGCGATAAGAGGTGCCACGGAGGAGGAGGAGGTTCTTGAATCTTGATGGCCAGCCGGTGCCCACACAGCGAAGACGAGCCGCCGGGGAGGGGCGCTCGTGGACGACATCAATTAAATCAATAAATCGTGGCCGGCAGCGACGGGGAGGTCTGCGGAGACGCGGGTCTGGCCCAGGTCGTGACCCCCGATCGGGGTTCCGGATTAGGGCGAATGAGTCCGAATGTGCTTACGCAAACAAAGATTCTGCCGATGCAGACTTCGGAGGGTCCCTTTTATATGTTGTCTTGTTTTGCCTTTCCTCGTCTTCCCCACTCCTGCCGTCGTCCACTCTGCTGCACACCGCTGCACGCACCCGCACCCCCTCGACAATGTCGTCCAAGCGTGGTCGCAAGCGCAACGACAATCTCCCCCCCAACAGGGCGAGAGATGTCCAGCGCGCATTTCGCGCACGCAGAGCCGCACACCTGCAGGTACGGCACCTTTTGTCGACGCCTTCTGTCATCTTATTTGCAATTCCACGCCCAGGCTCTCGAGATGCGCGTCACCGAGCTCGAGGAGGAGAACACTTGTCTCCGCGCCGCACTCAACCTGCCCCCCGCCAACCGTCCGCCCCTCGGCAAAGGTCCGACGGGCAAAGACAAACCCAAGACACTCGACAACCCGTCCCTGTCTCAGCCCGCCTCCAAGAGCAGGGACTCGTCTCCTATTGCTGATTCACCTTCCCCGCAGCGCTCGGAGTCCACATCCCCGCCACTCATGGGGACCAGCAGCCTGCGCACACCTCCTATCATGCAGGGCAGCCAGTGGGACGAGGGGTTCGTCATGAGCGACCAGCAGTCGACCCCCCACCTCTCGTCGGCGCCGTCCTCGGTGGCGTACAACCTGCGCCCCCTGCCCCCCACCTCAGATCCCCAGAAAAGCCCCCACCAGTTCACGTTCTCAAGCACCTCCTCTCGTCCAGTCATTGCCAGCAACGCCATGCCATCGTCCTATCCGCACACGACAGACAGGCCCATGGCTGGCGGCTACAACGACATGAACTATCTGCTGTGCGATGTCCGTGACAACACACACTACTCTTATCATTATCAGCCATCTCCCTTTTCTGGGGAGAGCTCCCTGCCCGCCCAGTCGCCCCAAGTCCCTGTCCATTCCCAGACATCCCCCACCGCACCGCGGCCCTCCTTGCCACCCGCACTCTCCTTTCAGTCCCGTCGATCCCACCACGAACCACCCAGTTTTCGTCCGCTGGTCAGCGATCTCCATCTCCCGAGCCCCACACCCCATCACAGTGCTCGCCTGACATCTCCGTCGTCGCCAGCCCTCCACGATGTCCGGTCACATTATACATCGCATGGCAAATAAGTTAACCTGCTTCCCGCGACTCCTACTCTATCTATCATCCATATTGTATGTGAGCTACCCCTTCAGCTCGGACTTGCCACTACCTGCAGTGCTTTCGGTCGACTTGAGAACTCTTTTTTTGTATCGCTATCGCATGCGGATACGTGTCTTTTCTGGGGCGCAAGGTGGTTGTTTTATCTTAGATATACATACGGCAGTTATTACCTACGCATGCCAATTAATCCCTGATGTTTTGATGCCGCTCCCCGTTTTATTTTCGCTGCGGCTATGTACTACGATGAGTATGGACACCTGTTTCGAACTAGCACTCTTCATAAAACGCGACAGGGTCCAACAGACGAAGCATTAAGGTGCAACAGGCACGGTACAGCCACTTCCCCACGTGGGGACCTGCCGCGACAGGGGCCCGAGCTGGAACGGAAATGGCCCACGGCGGTGCCAGGTCGCCCGCAGACCCACAGCAGATACCGTGTCGAATGGGGCCATGACAGCGGTGCATCCGCGACCGGCGATATAATGGCCGTTGACGAGTCCCATCGCGCTCACGTGTGCACATACGATAGCTGAGCAAGCCGACGAGAATTTATTTACTTCCAAACGGGGGCTTCTGGTATCAACATGTTGGGTAGTCAAGACGGCACCAATCCACCTTGCCTTCTCCACCGTACTTTTTCTCGAGCCAATCGTTGGCAGCTCTAAAATGCCCGTTGCCCAGAAAGCCCTTCCGGGCACTCAAAGGGGACGGATGCTGCAACCATGGCGCTAAGTCAGAAAGGGAGGGCAAGAACCGGTGGCTTACTGCACTGGTCAGGATCAGGTGCTTGGTCTAAACCAGGTCACTCGGTCAATTCTACGACCTGTCGTGTGGCAGACACTGACCTTGTTCAATTTGGCGACACGCTTCCCTGCCCAAGCACCCCATGCCAAGAACACGACCCCTCGACCAATTCCGCGAGCGTCGGAACCATCGCCCGAGCTAAGATTGGCGCCGCCATACCTGTCCACCACATCGACAACCTTGTCCGTGAACTGCTCCCAGCCTCTCCCAGAATGAGACCCTGCCTGGTTCGCCTTCACCGTGAGACACGTGTTCAGCATGAGGACACCGTTCTCAGCCCAGCTCGTCAAGTTTCTGCACGTTGGGTGAATACCCGTCACATGAACTGATCTTCCGATATTAGATCAGCTTACCCGTGTTTGGGAGGTTCGAAATCTGGGTACTCAGATTTAATCTCTTTATATATCTGAGATGGCGCTCAGCAGAGCCCCGATAATCAATCAGAGGAATAGCAGTCCCCTACATTGTGCAGGGATGGCGGAACGCTGACCCCCTTCGGTACAGAAAAGCAGAGTCCTGACATCGATCCATGTCAGACCTGCCTCAGCTGCGGATCAACGTCACAGAAACGGCTCACCGTGTGCTTGATTGGGCCCGTGGTATGGATCCTGCCCAACGATCACCACTCTGACCTTGCCAAGCGGCGTGTTCGACCAGGTGTATATATTGCGAGCTGTCCAACGTTTCGATTCCCTTCACTTTCGGATGCGGAGATGCCATTGAGCTTACGGGAAGGATATATTTTGCCCGTGACACTGTCATTGGGCCCATGGACTCCTTCAATCCAGAGGAACTTCTTCAAGTCTATAAAGTATGGCTTCTTAATTTCATCTTTTAATAGCTTGAGCCTGCGAATGCGAGGGCATGTCAGGTGGTTGTTCCGGTCAGCAGGAAACCCGTTCCGAGGTGCGATCCACGCACCAGCTCTTTCCCATGCATTCGCACTCCAACTCGAGGAATTTCCTGTCATCTGCTGGAATAGATTCTATGTACTCTGTCAATGCGAACGGAATAGAATTCAGTGGCTCAAGTTCGCCGGCCGCGCGAGCGGTGATCTTCGGGGTGCCATTCCCCAGCTTTGTCTTTTTCACCACAGGCTTGGAGTCGTTGTTAGTGGAGTCCTGAGAAGTGAACATGTCCAGTATGCTCCGCTGTCTCTTGTTCGAGACCGTGGCAGTGGATGCCGTGGACTGCGTCGACTGCTGGGACGAGCTGGGTGCCGTGTCCGTTGCCACCGCTGCGTTCTCGCCATCCTCGACACGCTTTTCCTCAGCCATGGTTGGGGAAAGAGAAATGCGCGCGACGCGACCCTCGTGACCGCGTCTCGGCCCGGTCCGCAGGATGTCCACATATGGAAACCCAGCATAGGCCGTTTCACTTTTTTGTCGGGACTCACGACGTTGCACCAAGCTGACCCGTCTCGTCCAGACAGTCTGCCAAGCTGCCTCGCTCAACGTCTTCGCCTTCCCCGCCGTTTGCCAATGCGTCTGGGCGTGTGGACTCTGCTAGAAGACAGCTGGGTGTCCGCTCCTCGAAACGCCGTCCAACTCCAACCGAGGTGACCGTTTCTGGTCCGAACGGCGTGAGTTATGTGGATATGAGCTCTACATACCATGCCGGATCATCTAGGTATGTGATCAGCATGTTGGGTGGTGCTTGCATGTCTCACTTCCCAGGATAGCGATGATCGCGGTGCAGATACCTCGAGCGACGACACTGACCGTGGGTTACTTCGTCCTTCCCGAGGGCGCCGCACGTCATCCACGTCTTCGCGACGGGAAGCTAGGGCGGCTATTAGGAAAAAACGTCAGCAATTGTCCCCGTCCCAGCGAATTCTGAGTCCAGTGCCAACCGACTACGTGGCAGAACAAGCTCCGAAGTGTTCTACCCCTCCACAGCTCTCCTTTACTCGATCTCGTTCACCGCATATACGTCCGGGGAGCTCTTCCAGCCATGGAGTTAACCCGCAGCCTGGCACAGCCCCGCCATTTGTGAGGCACAAAGCACCCCCCACTTTCTATTCCTACCTGCCCGCATCAGTTTCTGCACAGTTCTGCATCCCATTCTCGGCCATCACTGTCTCGTTTTCCGCGGGTTCTAGAAGTTTGACAGAATCTGCTCTGTTACTTGGATCCTTATTTATCGCAAATCGACAGCTGGCATTTGCAACCAAGTCCTTAGATGCATCAGATATTTATACATCACCCGGTAAGGCTATTTTCTTGTCTGGGGGACCTCGTCCTGACATGCCTGGTTCTCAGAAATAGATGTTCTTGTAATTATTTGCATTGCATACATCGTGTGGGCACACACATCCCTGTCCAGAGCAGTACACCCCCTATCGACTTCAGATGATGGCAGATTGTCCCCTAGAATCGAGGCTCGGGAGAACAGACGGAACGGTGGTATCACCGCCTCGTTGACCAGGCCCTTTTTTGGCTTTGTGTGGATGAGCGTCCCAAAGAACTTCAGGTCAGGGTGTGATGCATCATTCTCGCCCCTCGTTTTGGTGACGGCGTTTTGTACACACACAGGCCCTGTTCGGATGACGGTGCCTCGACTGGCCTGTCCTTACCACCTCTGATTGCTGTCGCGCTTCTATTGTCGGCAGTGCGCAAAGCTGCTTCTCCTGATTCTGGGCTTCTGCCCCGAGGTTGGCTTATCGAGGCCCCTCGCGTGCTCACGAAAGGCCGTGTCCCCCTCTCGGCGCTCGAAGCTCTGATACTATCAAGACGAGGCTTGATCGACTACGCATCGCTATGTTCTATCATCCTCGTGGTCCAGATCCTTGCTTCCTCGTGGTATGAGGCACGCTACCGACACCGCCGGAGTGTGGCTGAGGGGGAGCGAGGCTCAGTGCCTCGAAAAGAGATGCTTCGGACCTGGCTGTATACGGCTTTTTCGTTGGTCCTGGCCCTCGTCGTGCTGTGCTTGAAACTCCTATTTGCACGATATCATGTTGGTATTTGGCAAAGTGAGTGGTCTTTTTGGTCGTGAAATCCAGGGCAGCAGCCAACGGACCTATATGTTGCACCAGACATTGGTTATATCGAGATCGTCATTGGAACAGTGTTTTACCAGTTCTGTTTGTATGTTGCACTTCGCATGGCTCATGGGGGTTTCACATTGGGGGAGTTGGCCGTCGTCGCTTTTGGTGGATTGGCGCTGGGAACGGAAGTGCTGGGTCTGACACGGACCAAAGTAAGTTTTGATGTACAAGATTATGTGAGCTGGTGTACTAATATATGACGAAGATATGGCCGAAGACGACACCCTTCATCAAGACGTTCCGTCTACCTACGCCCCTGTTAATACTTCAAATTGCTCTCATAGCTGGGTCCCTCGTCACGGGGTTTTTACTCTCTCCCTTGCTTGTTTTATCACGGCATATCGCCCGCCGTCCAGTGCGCCGCCTCCGTTTACCCAGGGAGAAGCCGAAGCACAGGCGAGCGCTTGCGGCAGGGTTCTACTTTGGCACTGTCGTTATTGTTGTTGGGCTGGTTGGGTCATGGACGTGGTGGAACCTTGGCAGGCGGGATCCATGGATTTGGTCCATTTTCTGGATTTTGGAGGGTAAGAAGAAATGGACTAGGCCTCTCCTTTTGGCGTATTGGTCGCTCCTAGGAAGTATCAGTGTTGCCGGCTGGAATCGCCAGTTGTCGAGGTCCCGAAAGTATCGACCACGGAACACTTCTATACAGGTTGGAGAGAACATAATTGTGCCTGTGGCTGCCATGCAGAGCCAGAGAGGTACCGAGGGCGTGCCACAGGCTCCTATGTCAGCAGGGCTTGGCCTCTCCTTCCCTAACCTTCCCAACGGAACGCAGGTTGCCACGGACCTATTAGACGCTGCTGACAAACATGTTCCGACGTTAGGTGTCAATGCTCGTCGGAAGTTTTTCCATGGGTTGGCAGTCGCAATGTTTCTGCCGGGGGTGGCCATTGACGTCAGTGATCTCGATGATATGCCCCCGCGTGTCCTGACCTATTGGTTTAATACAGCCTGCCTTTATGCACCTGTCGTTCAGCGCGGCCTTCGCGTTGTTCATCTTTACCGAGTATGTCCGATACTTTGCCATTTACCCGTTCGGAGCAGCTGTCCATCTGTTCATGAACGAGTTCTTGGATCACAAGGATAGTGGAACTGCTATTTTGAGCCATTTCTATCTCCTCACCGGCTGTGCGGGCTCGGTATGGCTTGAAGGGTGAGTGGCATTGAACAGCGCCGAGTCTGTTTGATGCCAAAACTCTAACTCTTCCCCAGACCCTCCCGACTTCACCTGTATACTGGTATTCTAGCCCTCGGCGTGGGAGATGCATTGGCTTCGATCGTCGGCAAGCGGATTGGCAGACACCGCTGGTTTGCGGGCTCGCCTAAAACGATGGAGGGCACAGCAGCGTTTGTCGTGTCCATCGTCACGTGTGCGTCGCTCCTCCGTGTTTTTGGGTTAGTGGACGATTTCTCGGTGAGGATTCATTTCTTGAACGCATGATGCACTCTCGCCCTCTGACACCGACCGCTTCCAGATAGCACGATATGCAGGGGTGGTGACGCTGGCATCGGCGTACGAGGGTTTTTCTGATCAGAATGATAATCTTACCTTGCCATTATACATGTGGAGTATGCTTGTAGTGTTCGGTGTATGAAACCTATAATGTATGGCAAGGGTTATGTTCATCATCTGACGGCGCGGAATGACGTCGAGGGCGGTTGGAGTCAACAGAATGGGGTGCTTAGTCATCGCGGCTGCCTTGCTGTCCGGCTCCAGCTCGACACGACCGTCACTAGTACTCCATCACCGGGTACCTGCAAGATCGGCGACGCTGTCTTAACTACCCCCCGTACCACTGCAGGGCCTTGCCTTTCTTCTCTTTCGCTCTCCCCTCGTCCAGCGCGCCGTTGTAGTTTTATAGCCCACCAGGTAATGATCCCCCGCTGGATCGCGTCCGCACAAGCATCACGCGTCCGAATTCCTGTACTACGCTTGTTGTAGCTTCATGGAAGAGCCGACCACTTCAAGTAGTATCGGGACCTCCAAGCGTCCCTTTCCCCCTCTGGGCACTCCTTTCCCTGTCATACAGGATCCGTCGTTTCAGATGCCAGTACCACACTTCCCTCAATCCGCCGAGCGACCTCGTCGTGCCTCAAGACCAGCCACTGCCTCCATTGTGGAGGGGGGCCCGCTGTTCGTTCTCCTGGATCCGTCGACCTCAGCTATATCCTCGGTACGTGTTCGTCCTCCTTTCTTTCCATGTTTGAGCGCAAACAACCTGCGGCCAAGCCTTCTGGCTACACACCCTCCAATCCTGAGCTATCGGAATGCGGTGGTAGCCCCTCGGGAGAAATATGCGGTAAGCTGGGTTACTCATCTGGTTCGCACCGTCCCGTCTGAGGCCGTTTTTTTTTCTTTCCCTGTGCCCTGATGTGACAATACACAGAGGGGTCGATTTTCGAGCCCAGTTCCACACCTCGTGGTTCTGATTGTAGATCCGATTCCTACAATTCCGATTACGACTGGGTTTCGTTCATGACGGCGTATGCTTCTGGCCAATGGAACCCACATCGAACGCCTCATCCTCCTCGTCCTGTGCTAGAGTCCCCGCTGCGCAGCGTGCAGAATGCTTCCCCAAGAGCTGCAAAGTCCCCATTGTCGTTACTGAAACCGATGCCCCTTGCGCATACTGTATCCGATTCTTTCCTTTCTGGACGCGCCATCGTATCGTCTCCAGTGGCTGATGTAGCACGCAGGGACGATTTCCACAAACCGCAAGCAAGTCCTGCATTGCCTTTGGACAAGCTGTTCCCCAAGCTCAATCCGCCTAGCGCCTCGCTCATGGGGCGCCGCTTCCGGAAATCGTTCAACGACATAAGGCATCCCACTGGTGGGCAACCGCTGCATTTGTCTCTTGACGGTACACAGAACATGAACTTCAGCTCGGACGCAACTACAGCTGCCGCGACCATGCGGGTCGCCGCTGCGAGAGTGAATATCTCGCCATTGGCTCTGCCCTCTCCGGAGCATGAGCTTACTGATCCGATGCGTGGAGTGCATACCGCTATTCCGGGATCACATCCACCGAATTGTAGTCCCCCGGTAAGCCAGGGGACACCGGGTAGCGGTCGCAAAACTCGCCTTGGAAGTTTCTGGGAAGGGACTCAGGATATTGGTGAGGATACAGAAAGACTACCAACAATTCCGGGACCAGGTCCAGGCTCACCCATGCGCTCTGAGGTAGATGAAACCACGTCAAGTGCACCATCGGTCGACCACCCCCAGTCTCCACTGCCGCCGCCACCCCCGCCGCCACCAGCGACTGCTCCCATCGGCCGTTCTCCTGGCACGAACACGGACGAGGACTACTTCACCGCCTCCAATACCCGCGCCAATTCGATCGACACCCACCCACGTGGTACTGTTCTAGAGGTGCCTAGCCAGTGGCAGGATTATGTTTCTCTTCGCCGGGATACTGAGCCAGTCGATTTGAATGTAACGACTGTCCCAGCATTGCCACGTAGGATATGTCTTACACGACAGACTTCGTCCCCGCTGCCGGAGATCAGTGCTCGAGACAAGATCCTTCCCGGGGGGCGATCTGTTTCGGATACCATCTCCAGTTACCGCATTGGGCGGGCCGCCAAGGAAGAGCATATGTTTTCGGAGTTGGGGTATTTGGCTCCTCCTAATCCCCCGGACGAACTTGAGCGCAGGCGGGCCCTGTACAAGTACGTTGTTCGTATACCGACTTTAGTACTGATGCGATGGAATGTTGTGTAGGTTCAATATTTGGAACACAGCCCCTGATATCAACTTTGACCGGATCGCACATCTGGTCAAGCTCGTATTTAACACGAAGTTTGTCTTGATATCTCTCCTAGATGGAACGGAGCAGTATGCGTTTTCAATCATTCTAACTGACGTTGCTGATTGGCTCACAGATGGTTCAAATCTCAATGTTTGTGTTAACGCATTTAATATTGCTTTTACATAAACGAGGAATCATTTTTCATTAGGCGGTACGTCGTTGGAGCGTTGTCCACGCATAGCGTCATTTTGCGCCCATGCGATACTACAACGGTAAGGTCCGATCACTTCTGGAGATAACTTACTCATTATTGGTAGGGGAGATGAGCCCACTGTTGTCTTGGACACGCACGCGGATTGGCGTTTCGCGAGGAACGTGAGTAGACCAAATTGTCGCGCTATGCCCCCGTTCTCCTGTTTATGCTGGATCAGCCCTTCGTCATCGGCGCACCGCTTTCCCGATTCTATGCAGGAGCACCGCTGCGAACACACGATGGCTATAACATTGGCTGGTAGATTACTCGTTATTCCCTGTGCTGATGGCAGCTGATGCATGGTTCGGTAGCTTGTCGCTCATGGATGACTCTCCCAGGCAGGACTTTACTCCCCGACAACGACATACCCTCAAAGAGTTCGCGGTGGGTGATGTGGTTATTCGCAAGTAGCATCACCTTGATATCTTCACAGGCTATCGTTATGCGTGAGATGGAACTTTGGAGAGATAAGGTTAGTCCGAACATACATCCAAGAGTGAATTTCTACCATCGGCACAATAGATTCAGCTTCGGATAAGAGATAAGATACAGACGTCGGTGAGTAAAATGGTTCCTTTTCTTTCTGCCTGCCTATATTCTCCCAAAGATGGAACATTTCAGCCGTGAATGCCTTGAGATCGATCAGCAAGAATCTCGAAAGGCAGACATATATACTTCCGCGTCTATGGATAGGGTGTATGACCGGGCCGCCAAACTAGTCAAGCGCACTTTAGATGTGGAAGAGGTGCTGGTGATGGATGTATCGCATTGCGACGTACTGGAGACGCTGAATAGCGAGGCGACAGTATCTGTGGTGATGCACCACGGCACTTCGACCCGCGCAACTTCACGAACCCTTACTGCTGACGAACAGCACAAACTCAATGCGTTCTTTAATCAATACCCCGAAGGTAAAATATCTGAAGGGATTTTGCCTGTTTGCTTCCGTCCTTTTATTCCGACTCATATACAATATGCGCTAAGTGGGTCGTCATTTCAACTTCTCGTAGAGCGTGTCTCAATCTTCCTGAAGCTGTCCCTGTTTTCAACATTGACAAACGGCCGTTCGCACTCATATGCGCATATAATGCATGCGATCCTTCGAGGCGCTTTGTAAGTACTGCTGCTACCCTAGCCATCCTTGCTTATAGTTTTTGCTAGCTCGAAGGACATGAGCTGTCCTATCTACGTGCTATAGGTCGGTGTCCTGGCTATCCCAACGGACGATTTTTTCACCATTTATGCAGGAGTGATCATCCTCTCGGCGGTGCTAAAACGACGGATGGTGCTTGCAGATCAGGCGAAGAGCTTGTTTATCTCCAAGTAGGCCCATTCTCATTGATACGGTTTCAGTATCTTAACGTGTTTTTTCAGTATCTCTCATGAGCTACGAACACCACTTCACGGAGTTAGTGCAAAATTTCCCCTGAAAGTATTTATGCTAATGCAATGCAGATATTGGCTGCTGCTGAGCTTCTTGTGGACACACCCCTGAACCACAGCCAAACATCATTTCTGCACACCGTTCAGGCGTGTGGCACGTCTCTAGTGGAAACGGTCAATCATGTACTTGACTTTACGAAGCTCAGCGGTAATGTCAAGTCAGGTGGTGTTGATAATGTTATCACGCGGAGCAGGTGATGCGATTTCCGGTATATATGCGTAGCTTCGCTGACTGCACTTTTTTTTTGCATAGGGTTGACCTCGAACAACTCGTGGAGGAAGCAATTGACGGATCATGGATCGGTTATTGCGCTCGCACTTCTGCTCTGCGAGAATCGGAGATTGGCAGCGTATACGCACCAATGCTAGATCAACGAACTTCTAGCGTGATGACAGCGCCTGCCTCAGCGCAAAATGTTGAGATAGTAGTGGACATTGATCGCCGAGAAGGGGCAAGTATATTTTCTCAATTGACCACAATTGATTAATTTCTGGACACAGGGATGGACGTTAAAATGTGACAAGGGCGGCATACGACGCGTCCTGATGAATTTGTTCGGGAATAGCCTAAAATTCACATCTGTAGGTTGCTTTGTTCTGCGGAACAACTTTCTGACTGAAGCGTCGTAGCAAGGCTATGTGCATGTTTCTCTGCGTCAGGTGTCACCTCCAGAAGAGAATGGTACCGTGAAAATCGAGCTTTCTGTTAGTGACACAGGGAAGGTAAGTTCATCGTGACGTTTTCCGCCACATTTGCTTTACTCTTTTCGCAGGGTATTAGTCAGAACTTCCTGAAGGTGTGTACGATTGCTTTCGGAAGCTGCTTTTTTCCTCATCAATCGTCTCAGAATCACTTGTTCCACCCATTCTCTCAAGAGAACCCATTACAAACTGGGACAGGACTTGGCCTTGCTATTGTCAATAGCATCGTTCGGTCTCCTAGTGTCTCAGGTAAAGTAGAAGTCATCAGCGAAGAGGGAGCGGGAACAGAGATCAAGGTTGTCTTCGAGACGGAGATCCTCAACGAACCTTACAACCTGCAGGAGCCTTTTGTTTTTGACGATCCCCAGAGACCACTGGTTATATCGCTTCTCGGCTTCAAAAGGCGTAGTCGGGGCGTACAACTTATGTACGAGGTCCTTTGCAAGTATCTACAGACCTGGTGGGGATTTGCTCTGAGACAAGACGGCGATGAACTCGGTGATATAGTCATCGCGAACGAGGACCCTTCTCCGGTTGTCACTGCTCTAGAACAGATGGCCACCCATCGTTCTTTTATTATTCTATCGTCAAGCCGAGGAAGCCCCAGGGTCATGGGCATATGCAATGCATACGAGAGCAGCGGTGGATTCTGTCATATCGTACACAAGCCTGGTGGTCCGCACCGGTTGCGGGCAGCCCTGAAGCAGCTGCTCAGGTCCAGGAAACGGCATCAACAGCGAATGTCCAGTTTCACCAACGCTGGAGTCACATCAGATGATTCAGTATCGGTGCATTCTATGTTTATGGACGACTTGGCGGGGCCAGAGAAGCGTCGACGAGGAAGCATGGACACTTGGAGCCATTTTCCACGTTCACCACCCATCGCTCCTGGTCCCGAATTAGCTGGCCCTGTGTTCTCCGAGCCTGATGGGGACGTGATATTCCGGCACTTGGACACGGAGTCAAATATGCCTCAGGGCATATATGGTTCTGTAGTGTCGAGTGGTGCAGGCAGGACCTTGCTTAGGAAAGCATCCAACGACGAAATGCACCGTCCTAGACGAGTTCTAGTTGTAGAAGACAACTGCATTTTGCGAAGCCTGCTGTACGTTTTTATCACGGTTTAGATAGCCCTTTCGCTTACCAGACCTCGTGCAGTATCAAGTGGCTTACAAGGAAGGTGCGTAACACAGGTAATATAAAAAGGTGGCTAGTCTGAAGGATTTTGATATGCCAGGGCTTTGACTATCGAGAAGCCACCGACGGCCGTCAAGGAGTTGACGTTTTCAGGTCTGAGGGACCATTCGAGTGAGTGTTACTGTATGAGACTGCGACTTCGCTTATTTTCGTTCCAGTGTCGTACTACTAGATCTGTCAATGCCAGTTCTCGATGGTAAGCCGACATTGCCCACTTCTTTTACAGCTTACTGAACATGCACAGGAGTTGGTGCTACAGTGGAAATACGACAGATTGAACGTGCAGGGCCTGTGCAACGGTCAAGTGTTATCCTTGCCCTGACCGGGATGTCGTCCCTTGAGGACAAACGAAAGGCATTTGAGGCCGGGATGGATGGATAGTATGTCTCCAAGTCCTCACAAGTATCTGTGCTAATGACGTATCATTGCAGCCTTGTCAAACCTGTCGCCTTCAAAACTCTAGATGATATGTTCCATAAACTTGGCCTTTCATGACGTTGGCGCATGTAAGCGGCCAGAGTTCGTGTCTGGCTAATTGTTCCTTCTCTCAATTACACATACCTTGGATGTGTGTCGCCCCGCATCCGCACCATTGTGCCCTTCAGGCCTATTCTCTGACTGACATCGACAACACCCTACCTTCCGTTGACGAAATGTCATGTCAAGTCGACGAATTACTTGTTATGCTCGGCTCGAAGGACAGTCATCATTTTTCTCTTCTTTCCTACGCTCTCCGTCACTGACGCTTCCTGTATTTGCTGTGATTTCAAATCATGTTTGTTCGTCTCATTGACAATACATATAGACACTGATCAGCTTCAGTATCATTCCTTTTCTTTCTCAGATCATGTGTTGTATGCTTGTATTACGATTGATATTCAATATAGAATCTATCATACATGCGTTATGGATGCTCTGTATGATGTAAAATTCCAAGATGATCAACCGTTAACGCATTACAGTCAAACGTGCTTGCTGGTCGTGAACAAACCGACGTAAACGCTAACAAGTGTGGTGCAAGCTAATTGAGTGCAATCTGGCACTGCAGGTGAAAGAGGGTAAGAACTTGTGACAGCACAATCCCGTGGGCTATATGACCCTCCGCTCGCAGCGTGTTTCGTCGTGTATTTGCCCACAGTTCATGTCACAATAAGACATGGAACATTTCTTGCACCTGTAGGCGCCTTTGTATCCGCATACAGAGCACAAGAGGCGAGGCGGATAAGGGAGTGGAGGAGCGGTGGCCGTTAGATACGATGATACGGTATGAGGCAAGGTAGATATACCCTATGGCACATGCATTAGAGAGTGTGGAACCGTAAAAACTTGAGGAGCTTACGCTCTCTTCTATGAGCGTTGGCAGTCCTTTCCTATATAATATGGCAGTCCTAACATTCATAGTCGACTTCTTCTTGGCCTTCCCCTCATTAGGGTTACCGAACGTGCGCTTGTCTGATATGACAGTCTGGCGAGCACGGAACTTCGACTTTGGGTTGGCGGAAGACTCGGGATCTGAATCGAGATCATTGAAAAGGGTAGATGCAGTATAATTTGTGCGCTTGATGACCACGGGTCAAGGTATAGAGAAACAAAAAGAACCCTGACGAACCTCGAGCTCCTCAAGATGTCTCTTTGTGCGCTTGGTGATAACTTGTGGATCAAGTGCCTGCTTTGCGACATTGACTTGTCTTATTGCTAGGTTTGAGTTCAGTCAAAGAGTCGGACCCTTGGAAGTTACACCACCTTGTCCTCTGGATTTCTTATACTGCGGCATCGTCGTACTTGCTTATGTGCTGGACGTTGGACACGTTGATGAAAGTTGGGTGAGATTTGAAGTCAATCACGCCATGTCTCACTAAGCGATACGATCGGTAATTATAGTGGTAAACCGAAGTGCGCCCACTTGTCGTGACTTTCAACAATGTCCAACAAGCCCGCCTTCCAGATCGTCACTGGTCTTGGTGACTTACCAACGCCAGAACCAGACTCACCATATCGACCCCGCAGGCCATACAGACTTTCCACGCTATGTGCAACAGTCGAGAATCCAGGACAAAAAGACCAGTACGGATCATCCTCCGTGCCAATATACCAGACGGCCACATTCAAGGGCGTTGCTGGGGAATACGACTATTCGAGGAGCGGCAACCCCACCAGGAGTCACTTGGGTGTGTATGAGCAACATATTTACACCACTGCCCTTACCTCGCACAGAACACCACATTGCTAAGATTTCTTCCGCTGTGCGTGCATTCGCAGTGTCATCGGGCATGGCTGCCTTAGACACCATCCTGCGACTGTTGAAGCCCTCGGATGCAGTTATCGCTGGCGACGACCTGTACGGCGGTACTAACCGACTTCTCGCATACCTGCGTGACCATGCCGGAATCATCGTGCATCATGTCGACACCACCAAACCCGACACGTTGATTCCTCTGTTAAAACCGGAGAACAACATTGCGATGGTCCTCCTTGAATCTCCCACTAACCCCCTTCTCAAAATAGTAGACATCGCAACCATTGCCAAAGAGGTCAAGGAACGTGTACCGGATGCGATTATCGTTGTAGATAATACGATGATGAGCCCATTCCTACAACGCCCCCTCGAACATGGTGTAGATATCGTGTACGACAGCGCGACCAAGTACCTTAGCGGTCATCATGATCTTATGGCCGGTGTTATCACCTGCAACAGGGATGACATTGCAAAAGTAAGTTGTACCCTCTAGGCTATAGTCTGCTCTGTGTGGTTTACGTTCTCTCTTTAGCAAATGGCGTTCATAATTAACGCTTCCGGGAACGCCCTTACCCCGTTCGACTCCTTCCTGCTATTGCGAGGGACCAAGACACTTGCGGTCCGCATGTCCCAGCAATCTTCTACTTCCATGCTCGTCGCTCGTTACCTCCACTCCCTTGGATTCCCTACCTTCTACCCTGGACTACCAGACCATCCCAACAGAGAGGTTCTTGAACGCATTTCAAGTGGCTACGGCGCTGTGCTCAGTTTCACCACCGGAAGCAAAGATATTAGTGAGCGTGTCGTCGCTGGCACGAGATTGTGGTCTGTCAGTGTCAGTTTTGGGTGTGTGAACTCACTGATCAGCATGCCTTGTGTAATGTCGTAAGTGGCGCCATCCTTGATATTATTTGTACCTCTTATCATCCACTCTAGTCACGCATCTATTCCAGCTGCTACTCGCGCTGCTCGGGGCCTGCCGGAAGATCTGATTCGTCTCTGTGTCGGAATTGAAGATCCCACAGACCTCCTCGACGATCTTGAAAGGGCCCTTTTTGACGCGGGCGCCATTCGGAGGACTGGTTCCGGTCTTGTGCGTGTGCAAACATCAATAGGAGAGGCTGTCCAGAAACTTGCGGAAAAGGAAGCTGCAGGTGGTGATACTCCACCGCACCAAAGACAGTGGGTCGTATCGGCCCCTGGCAAGGTCATTCTGTTTGGCGAACATGCAGTCGTATATGGCATCGTAAGTCTTACTCGGCCTCTTCGGCCGTTGTATAATCCACTGACCCTTTCCAAGCCCGCTTTGGCGGCATCACTGTCTTTGCGATGCTATGGCATCTCCACACCACGCTCAGACGATATCATTGGTGTTCACTTCCTCGATATTGATGTTGATCAGCCAGGGGGATTCAAATACGAATGGAATGTGTCAGAGTTGCCATGGGACTCTGTTCCTTCTAGTAAGCACCTCAAAATTTTCTGCATTGTTGTCTAATTGTTCTGGGTTACCTAGCCTCATTGCCGCAAGACGAGGGTGAAATTGCACTAGATATCCAGCTTCTTGACCTATTGACATCACGATCTTTCCCTGCTAATTTGGATTCTCACGCACGCCAGGCGGGCTTGACATTTTTGTACTTGTACATGATTCTTGGAGTGCGTACAGGTCAAAGGTGGGTACATCCATACCTGAGTTTACCCGGTCTAGTCGAAAGTCTTACTCATCACGCTACAGACCCGTACTCACTCTCACCGCTCGCGCCAACCTTCCGGTAGGCGCCGGCCTTGGATCGTCAGCATCCTTCTCGGTCTGCACTGCGACCGCATTATTACTTGTATTTGGGCAAATCCGCGTGCCACCACAGTCCTCGCCATCTTCGCCCATACCCCAAGAGGACTTCTCTTCGTCTTCTGCACAGAGTCCTTTGCCACCTACAAAACTCGTTGATACCCTGGCCCAGTCCACGAACAGGTATGCATTCCTTGCAGAAAAAATATTGCACGGGACACCAAGTGGTGTCGACAACTCAGTTGCCGTCTTTGGTGGTGGCCTCCAATACACAAAAGACCTAGGTCAGGGCGGTGGAATGGAAGCCATCGAGGGATTCAAGGCCTTGCGGTTCCTGCTAACGGATACACGCGTACCAAGGAACACGCGTTCTCTTGTTGCGGGTGTTGCCGCACGTTTGGCAGAAGATCCTGACCGGGTGCGCGAACTTCTCCAGAAAATCCGAGGGGTTGTGGCCCGTGCGAAACAGGTACTTTGTGGGGAGAATGGACAGGAACGGGAGGAACTTGCTGTGAGTACTCCGTGGATAGCCCCGATTATGTGCCAACTGGCTGATGGCGATTGCGTTAGGCCCTTATTGACGAGAACCACCAACACCTCGCTGACCTCGGAGTTTCGCATCCCAGCTTGGAGGACGTGCGGACAGTGACTAGGACTCACGGGCTTGTGACGAAGCTAACCGGTGCTGGCGGCGGCGGCTGTGCCGTAACTCTGGTCCCAGAGGGTGAGGCTATCTTTGTCGTCCCATCAGTGCTCTGGAACTTATCTGTTCGGCAGACTTCCCCGAGTCATCGCTTTCATCACTCGTCGCTAACCTCCACGACAAAGGGTATGTCCCGTACCTGACGCAAGTCGGAGGGCCTGGGCTTGGGATTCTCGCATGCCACGATACGGTTCTACTACCGATGACCCCTCCCGAGCCCGCCACTGGCAACGGTGAAGTTGGTGGTATCATGAATGAGCGTGGGTCACTGGCACCCTTGTTCGCTCAGAAGCCGAAGTCGGAACTAGGTCCTTGGATGGATACGTTAGGGCCTTGGGCGCATGTCTGAATGCGACAAAGAATCGACTTCCGAATATGATGCGGAGTACGGGGACGCGTGGCTGATGGGTGTATGTATGTATATTAGATGCAAGGTGTTTTTCCCACTTTGGATCCCATTGTTACCAGCATGTTATATGAGTCTGCTACAACTACAAGAATAAACATTGTAACTCGATGAAACGGATAAGCGTGAATTATCATTTGCAGTTGACACCCTACGATGAGCATCTATTGCTCTCATGCTATTAACTGGACAATGTCAATTAACTCTACTGGTAAATAAGGTCCCTTAAACAAGTCCGGGTATCGAATTAATAGTATGCCTAGATTTGAACACCCTGAATACCAAATGTTCACTGAAATCACTAAAAACCCATATACTAGAAGTCAACTTCCTCCGCCAGATTCTACAAAATGAGTGGAATCAGAAGTCCTTTCTTGTGCGGCATGTTACAAAATCCGCACCATGTTCTTAGAAAAATCATACTAGGAGTGATATATGAGGCTATGATAACTTCAAGAGCGAGCAATGGACATACCCTCGGTTGTTGCATCCGTGCATCAAATTGAGCATCAAGACTTACTCCACACGCTGGAAGGCGGTGGGAGTTCTGCTTAAGTACTTTATTTATGCGCTCCCTAGGTGCACAGATGAGGATAAGAAATACTCGGTAAGAGAGCCCACTCACCCCATCTGAGTGCGTAACTCCTCCCAAGTTATTTGCTTCTTTTCTATGGATTAAATGAGAGGGGCGTTCAGCAGCTTGGCGACTGTCGCACCAACGAGATTAAGAAAAATCTGCCGATGAATGGTGAGCAAGACTTCTTGAAATTTGAAAAAGAAAAAACCTTGGTAGCCGTAACCCCATTATCCATGTCATCGTACGCAAGCTGACCATCACCACAGGGTGACAACGAAATCTGGTTCAAGTTTGATTTCATATCAACAATAAGGTAAGAAGAAACCCACCGCACAAAAGCCGGATTCTTCTTTGACAGGCACTGGCATAGTACCACGGACCAGAGTGTCAACTGAGTGGTTAGGCAAAAGTTGACGTTCGACTTTGTCTTTCGATGACATTATCGAGCGAAACCACCTCACTGCCAAAATATGAGCTCATAATGTCACATTTATCGAGATACTTACGAAGGTGAGGGACAGCTTGGAATAATCCTGACGTGTAACTCGGATCAAGCAACCACTGTACGTTCACTGTAATAGGTACTTACCTTTGGCCATGCGCCCAGGGCCACCGTTCCACTTTCGCGAGTATTTACGGTCACGACCCAAGTCTGGGTGGAAAATAATATGAATTCGGGACGTTGATATGAAGCTGCAAACCTACCCAACATGGTCTCCGCATGACAGCAATCGAAGAAAGTCTACATGAATATATCAGCGACGGCCCACTCCTGCCAATGAATGCTGAGGGACTTACAAACAGTCGGACCTTCATGTTTTGCAGTGGCACGATCAACTCGTCGTGAAGGCACTGCTTCAGGTGTTAGATTATATACAGGAAACATACGGGACGGACATTATCTAATATCCATTTTCCATCGGTCGTAGCAATCCCTTTGAGAAGAGTGAGTAACCGCGTTTGAATGAATAACAATGTAAGAAGGGGTTTGAGACCCGTGCCCAGAATCTTTATGGAATTTTGCAGTAAAAGATATCAGAATACCTTCAATGCAAAAATCCTTTACTCTCACAATATAAGAAAAAATAGTCACCATCCGAAGCGTTGTCGACTAGGACTTGGATCTGCTGTAACTGAACAGCAAGGATAAACAGGGAATAGATCACACATCGCGAGTGGTGCAACTCACGATGTTGAACCTTGTTGGCCACAAGTAGTCCGGCACGCCCTTTACATCCTGCATTACGACGACATTTTGATAACCATACACTTCTGGGCGTGAAGGTCAGCTAGTGCCCTAACCACCGACAAGTCATAATATCGAGCCTACCCATAAGGCAACCTCGAAGGTCCAGAGTATACCGGTGAGCCAACGGGAGTGGAGGTTGGTGGTCGAAACTTTGTATGGAGATGAGAAGCGCGTACTTTGTCATTGTACTGATGGTATCATGCCTCCACGATGGGACTGCCATGGAAGACCCTTTTAAATGGAAGTGAAATTTGGCACACCGTACCCGTACCCGTACAAACCGCAACCCGCACGGGTAAGGGTAACCCGTGCAGACCCGCAGTTTGATACCCGCGGTGTGGAAGAAACCCGCGGGTTGTTGATACATGAATGAGACAAATTTATTAACGTTAGTAATAGCATACAGGACAAATTTTCTACTTATCATGTGGTCATAGCAGGGTCCATCTCAGTAAATTTCTCTTCTTTGATTGCTATACTATGGATACCACCCCTTCGACAACATGAGATCCGTTCTAAGCCACGAACCAAGACAAAGTAAGGCACAGGTTGATGACGGAGACAGGCGGTTTCGCGGAGAAAACAGATCGTCTAGGCCGCCATGTTCAAGGTGAATAGTCCACGCACAATGAAAGCCCGGTTGGTTCGGAGACGTCCAAGCATCAACTGCGAAATGAAGACAGCCGGGATGTTCCTTGAAAGTCGGTGCTACATTAGTCCAGTGCTAATGAGTTGTGCGTCGGAACTCACCAGCTGAAGACTGAAGTAACTTGCCAATGCGTTCCTGACACTTGAATGTCACGAATGTCACGTGAGATTGGAAGATCGATGCTTGGTCGCTGACGAAGGATCCGGTCGTTGATAATGTTAGCTGGGCGATTATTTTCAGTCGGCCAGCGCACGAGATTAGCACTTGGACAATGATCAGCTTGAAGAACGTGCCAGAAGCACAACATGGCCTCACCGAATGTCATCATTTGCACGGTGAGTTTGAGGGACCAAGACACTCGCGGTCCGCATGTCCCAACAATCTTCTACTTCCATGCTCGTCGCTCGTTCCCTCCACTCCCTTGGATTCCATACCTTCTACCCCGGACTACCAGACCATCCCAACAGAGAGGTCCTTGAACGCATTTCAAGTGGCTACGGCGCTGTGCTCAGTTTCACCACCGGAAGCAAAGATATTATTGAGCGTGTCGTCGCTGGCACGAGATTGTGGTCTGTCAGCGTCAGTGTTGGGTGTGTGAACTCACTGGATCATCAGCATGCCTTGTGTAATGTCGTAAGCTGGTCGCTGAAATCACTATTTTGCAGTTGACACCCTACGATGATCATCTATTGCTCTCATGCTATTAACTAGGCAATGTCAATCGACTCTACTGGTACTTAAACGGGGTATCGAATTAATAGTATGCCTAGGTTTGAACACCCTGATCAAATGTTCACTGAAATTACCAAAAAAAAATCCCATATACTAGAAGTCAACTTCCTCCGCCAGGTTCTACAATATGAGAGTGGAATCAAAACTCCTTTCTCGTGAGACATGTTACAAAATCCGCACCATATTCTTAGAAAGATCATACTAGGAGTGATAAATGAGGTTTTGACAACTTCAAGAGTGAGCAATGGACATACCCTCGGCTGTTGCATCCGTGCATCATATTGGGCATCAAGACTCACTTCACACGCTGGAAGATAGTGGGAGTTCTGCTGAAGTACTTCACGTATGCGCTCCCTAGGTGCACAAATATGAGGGTAAGAAATACTCGGTAAGAGAGCCCACTCACCCCATCTGAGTGAGTAACTCCTCCCAAGTTATTTTCTTCTTTTCTATAGATTAGATGAGAGGGGCGTTCAGCAGCTTAGCGACTGTCGCACCAATGAGATCAAGAAAAATCTGCCAATGAATGGTGAGCAAGACTTCTTGAAATTTGAAAATGAAAAACCTTGGTAGCTGTAACCCCATTATTCACGTCATCGTACGCAAGCTGACCATCACCACAGGGTGACAACGAAATCTTGTTGTTTGATTTCATATCAACAATAAGGTGACATAATGTAATGAAAAACCCACCGCACGAAAGCTGGATTCTTCTTTGACAGGGACTGGCATGTTACCAGGGACCAGAGTGTCGACTGAGTGGTTAGGCAAAAGTTGACGTTCGACTTTGTCTTTCGATGACATTATCGAGCGTTTGAACGACCTCACTGCCAAAACATGAGCTCATAATGTCACATTTATTGAGATACTTACGAAGGTGAGGGACAGATTT
This sequence comes from Scleroderma bovista, assembly GCA_037178675.1. Classification (NCBI taxonomy): domain Eukaryota; kingdom Fungi; phylum Basidiomycota; class Agaricomycetes; order Boletales; family Sclerodermataceae; genus Scleroderma; species Scleroderma bovista. Next base: position 27,119 of record JAYMGJ010000391.1, read on the forward strand.
GAAGAATCCTGACGCGTGACTCGAATCAAGCAATCACCGGACGTCCACTGTAATAGGTACTTACCCTTGACCATGCGCCCAGGGCCACCGTTCCACTTTCGCGAGTATTTACGGTCACGACCCAAGTCTGGGTGAAATATAATATGAATTCGGGACGTTGATATGAAGCTGCAAACCTACCCAACATGGTCTCCGCATGACAGCAGTCGAAGAAAGCCTACATGAATATATCAGCGACCGGCCCTCTCCTACTAATGAATGCTGAGGGACTTACAAATAGTCGGACGTTCAAGTTTTGCAGTGGCACAATCAACTCGTCGTGAAGACACTGCTTCAAGTGTTAGATCACATACAGGAAACACATGAGACGGACATTATCTATTATCCATTTTCCATCAGTCGTAGCAATTTCTTTGAGAAGAGTGAGTAACCGCGTCTGAACAAATAATACGAATGTACTAACGTTCGTCCGCGCCATCCCACTCGTTGTCATCCGAAGAAGGGATTTGGGATCCGTGCCCAGAATCTTTATGGAATTTTACAGCAAATGATATCAGAACATTTTCAATGCAAAAATCCTTCACTCTTACAATATATGAAAAAATGATCACCATCCGAAGCGTTGTCAACTAGGACTCGGATCTGCTGTAACTGGGCAGCAACGATAAATGGGGAATAGATCACATCGCGAGTGGTGCAACTCACGATGTTGGACCTTGTTGGGCACAAGTAGCCTGGCACGCCCTGTACATCTTGCATTACGACGACATTCTTTTCCTGATAACTATACACTTCTGGGCGTGAAGGTCAGCTAGTGCCCTAGCCACCGACAAGTCATAATATCGAGCCTACCCATAAGGCAACCTCGAAGGTCCAAAGTATACCGGTGAGCCAACGGGAGTGGAAGTTGGTGGTCGAAATTTTGTATGGAGATGAGAAGCGCGTACTTTGTCATTGTACTGATGGCACCAGGCCCCTACGATGGGACTGTGGAAGGCCCTTTAAATGGGAGTGAAATAAGCGGTGCTTGCTGTGACACCCGAAGAATTGGGATTTATGCATAAATTAGAGCACTGCTAATCTCGTCACCGTGTTCAGAGAGTGTTCAGAGCTATGCAGGATAAAAATAGGCCGTTTCCAGAAATAAGGCTCGAAGGTGGTACAGCCCTTATTACGAGGAGCCCTAGGACACTTGCAAGTAGTTATTGAGACCAGCATCAAACACCGTACAAATACTGGTACGCGCACATTATCAAGGGAAGATCCAGTTTTCGCAGGTAAGCTACCCCATAGATTAATGAAGGGGAGTCGTGCCGTTCAATCTTGATACCGCAATGGGATCTAAGGTACGAGCTAGAACGAATTGGGTTTTTGACAGGATAAACATGTAGACTTCGCGACTTACATATCGAAGACTCACCTGTACAAGGGACCTAATTCTTGACAGTGGCCCGCCTTTATCTGCGTACTATTTGGGGTCATATGGATGCAAAGCTAGGAATCCACGAAACAGCAGAGAGCGTACAATAAGCTTGGATGTAGAATCAGTGGGAGGATGTGCTGTGCTACATGATAAAACTTGTGGCCACGTGTAGACGTGGCTCAGACTTTACATAAGGTCCACTATTAGGCGTAAAAGCCTCTGTAACACATGGCGGAAATCTGTGCACTGTAATATTGCCAAGGACGCATGGGAGCGAAGCCACGAAACCGCATAGTTTGACATGCAATATGATAACATTGAGATGCTGGACGTGGAGAGGACCTGTAGTGGTGGTGGAATGACGAATTGCAAAAGAAGAATTGGCAAGCAGAACTGAGGCATCGGATGTGTGGATTTCGAGTTGAGTGTGATAGATTGGCATGGTTGTAAAGCGCAAACATAATCGAAACGATCGAAGGGAGGGGGAATCGATACTAGTAAACGGTTAACCGGGGGAAAGAGCTGAGAACAACAAGTGATGGTCAGGCCACGAAACACGCAGATAGTCGTTGTCCTCGAAAGCCGTCCGCGCCAGTTGCAGCAGAACCCCTGCAGTCTCCACAATTGGGTTAGCGCTTCTCATCGTCAATCAAGCTCCCACGAATTAAGAGGGTCCCAGAACCCTTGTCAAGCAAGGGAATTGTCGCAGCTGCTGAGAGAAACACGCGCTCGTTGAACTTACCATCTGATGGCACTGGCAGTGGTTATGTAAAACAAGGTGTGGCTGTGGCGGTGTGACCTCCAAGGAACGTTCCCATTTGCCAATCGCCACCTCCCTTGCATCAATGCATCTGTCGTGCGGTAACACAGTTGCACGGCGGCTGGAGAACTGTCCCAGCTTGGAAATCTCAAGAATTCAAAGCCGATTTTTGTGCAATCTATGTGCGAAGTGCGCCTGTTCATGGTTGCCTTCTTCGTTCCTTCGCAGAGCACTGAGTACACTGAGCACTCTACCTATAGAATGATTGGTATGTACTTCAGCCCACTGATGACAATGCGACACAGGTCCTTCAAAAAATTTTACTTCCAATAACCCCTCCTTGATTCATCCGTCTTGACCACCCATGACCCAAGTGTGGGGTTTATACCTCTCCCGATGGAATCGATTCCATGCGTGATTGCGACCACACCTGGAAGTGGCGTTCGAGCGCATTTCGGCGGTGTCACACCAGTGCTTCCTGTTTGTCTCCTGTGGTCGGATTCCGTCAACGTACCGCCCCCAGGGGGTATAGAAGTCGCCAGTCAGAACTACTCGAGGTAAATCAACTTTTTTCCCTGTACAAATCACCGCTATGGGAAAGAAGGCCCTCCTTATTGCGATCAAGGAGACTAGAAACCGCCCAGACCTTGGACTATCATCGCTTCCATTTGCTCATCGGGACGCTCGCGCCATGTGCAAATGCCTAATAAGTCACGTCACAATTACCCGGCCTTTCAGTGGATGCTCCTTATTAACTTCGTTGACAGGGGACCACAGTTATCAGCAAGATGATATCGTGGTCATGTTGGATTCACCAGAAATTCCAGAACACTTGCAGCCGACTGGGCCAAACATTGTAAGCCAGACATTCCGATGTCCACCTACGCCATAATTGGCTCATTACTACCACCTCTCAGATACGTGAAATTCGCAACCTAGTCAGCAAATCAGCAAAAGGCGACCATCATGTCTTCTACTGTAAGACCTCTTTATCGTTTTGGTAGAGGACGCTAAGGCAGCCAAATGAATGGGCAGATTCTGGGCATGGCGTCCAGACCATTTGTGAAGATAACACTGAGTGGGATGGTCGTAACGAAGGTAAATGTCTATCCAGCCTCAACCAACTTTTCATGACCTTGCACAAAGGAATTGTTGCAATGGATGGCGAATATATCGTGGACGATGTACGTGCTTGGGATTTCCAGGTACAGGCTGAACTAATATCTACGACAGTTGCTCCACAATAAACTGGTTGTACCCTTAAAGAAGACAAAGAAGACAACGCTATTTGTACGACCCTTGGCATATTATATACTCGAAGGATCGGGTTCTAATCCCTCTACAGGCTTTATTTGACTGCTGCCATTCTGAAACAATGCTGGGTAAGTTCATAGTTTTTGGGAAAGTATGCCGGACTCACCATATGCTCCGTTCAGACCTGCGTCGTGGTCGATTCTCCAGGACTTGGTCAGGAGGTCCAGGGCGTACTTTCGTGGGTAAGCGCCGATCCGATTCGCGTGGTATTAACCTTGGAGCCCATGTGTTGACTGACACTTCTTTAGGGGTATGCAAATCCTTTGTGCAGCTTCGTACGTATCACCGCATCAAACACATGGAAACCTATACAATTATACTTCTCCAGTGAAATGTTCCGGAGCAGCAAATAAGGGCAAACAACAACCGATGATTGATCCCCTGGCTCGTAATCAAGCCTCGTGCACAGTGTTATCTGCTGGTGATAAGAAAAGAAGGAGAAATAAAAAGAGAAAGAGAAACGGTCTCATTGCAGTGAGTGTTAATCAGTATTCGCACTTGTCTTGTAACTGATTTCCCTTCGATGATAAGATTTCATTGTCAGCCTCCCGAGACAGCCAGCTTGCGTTTGATGATGCAAAATATGGGATCACCACTACAAAGGTGCGTCATTTCCACCCTATCTGAGCCTTCCCCAAGTTCACAGGCGGCGTTACCAGTTCTTTCTCGATGTGATCAGTATGCGACCACACGAACACGATGATCATCCCCGCCGTTTCACGCATCCTGTAGCGCGAAAGGATCTTACATGGGAGGAGTTACGCGATCGCATGACGTGAGTAACTATCTAGTAGTCATTTCTTATCCTCTCACCAGTACACCCAGAGAACGCATCGGAAGTATGGGAGAGCGACGTGCACTGCTTTTGCCCCAGGGAAGCCTCCATTCGGATCCTGACATGCGCGCACAGCAACCAAGAGTAAGTTCATTGAGCCTTTCGGTTGCCGTGGACCTCACCTCCCTCCTTCCAGTATGACACCTTTCTTGATATGGTACGTCCATTCTAGTATGCAAGACTACTTATTGACTTGCTGTGCAGAATCTGAAGGACAAAGTCGTACTTTAGGCCTTATTACCACTGTCTCGCCACAGTACGATGACTTGATTGATCTCAAGCTATAATGTGCTTGGAAGGAATTTTATTGTGCGATATATAACCTATAGGTTCATCTTACATATGTATTTATCCGTGTAGCAAATAGTCCATTCATGTGCTTTTTATCTTCGTAAACCAGTCGACAAGCAATCCCTGCATCTTGTGAGAAAGTGCAGCCCCTAGTAGTACGTAGTATTAGTAGACACTACACTTTGATCGACTTTGCGTCACCTTGGGCCTCGTCACCCAGTGCTTTGCGACCGAGTCATTAGGGTTGCCAGCGACAGCCCGCACTTCCCCGAGTGATATCAGTCAAATTAGATGTTCTATTTGATCGGCCGAGAGTTCGGAACTTTTGTCCGACTAGTTCTGACTCGTTTTTTCTGTCGTAAAAAGCGGGGACAAGATGAGGGAAGCTCCACACTTTCATCGCCAGGCATTCGTTACTGTGTCAGTGGCGATCTATCAGAGGTCGCAAGTGAGAGTTTCTTGACACTGCCAGTCACGACATTGATCGTCGCCCAGCCAAAGTTCTTTTGCCACATAAAAGTCAAGGGTCTGGCGTTCCCCCCTTCGAAAGTACATCATCACCACCGTTTACCGTTTAACTGAATAAAACCGAGTCATCCACCACCATGAATGGCACTTCAAATGGAGTCAATGGTCACTCCCAGCAACAGCGTCGCAACCCATATGCACCCCGGGCATCGGACTTCCTCAACAATGTGTCAAATTTTAAGATTATCGAGAGCACCCTCAGAGGTATGTCTACTTACCACGTTAATTCATTCTGGTCTTTTCTCCCTCAATCCTTGTTGCATACACTAACACTACTGCGTTTTTTTCTCGACCAGAGGGAGAGCAGTTCGCGAATGCTTTCTTCGACACCAAGACCAAGATTGCTATCGCCAAAGCTCTAGACGCTTTTGGTGTCGAGTACATCGAACTGACTTCGCCCGCGGCGTCTGAGCAGTCTCGTCTCGACTGCGAGGCTATATGCAAGCTTGGTCTCAACGCCAAAATTCTGACACATATCCGGTGTCACATGGATGACGCACAAATTGCTGTTGAAACTGGTGAATACTGAGCTATATATTTTCTTTTTGTGCTCCATTCTAACCAGGATCAAGGTGTCGACGGCGTCGACGTTGTTATAGGAACCTCGTCCTTCCTCCGCGAGTTTTCTCACGGAAAGGACATGACATACATTACCAAGACCGCCATTGAAGTCATCAATTTCGTCAAGTCCAAGGGCATAGAAGTCCGCTTCTCGACTGAAGACTCTTTCCGGTCAGACCTCGTTGATCTACTCTCAATATATCAAACCGTCGACAAGATTGGCGTGAACCGTGTTGGTATCGCTGACACGGTTGGGTGCGCCAATCCCAGGCAAGTCTATGACTTGGTCAAGACGCTCAGAGGTGTCGTCGGGTGCGATATCGAAATCCACTTGCACAACGACACAGGAATGGGTGAGTTCAGTGTGTTTCGTATCGGTCCAGCTTCATACTCATTATACAAGCTATTGCAAATGCTTACACTGCCCTCGAGGCAGGAGCGACGCACATCGATACTTGTTAGTCCTCTACCGTAGCTTCCCCCCTCTTTTGCCTGACGATGCTCTACTCTGTCAGCCGTACTTGGGATCGGAGAACGCGTCGGAATCACACCTCTCGGTGGCCTCGTAGCCTGCCTTTACGCCGCAGATCCTGAGTATGTTAAGGGCAAATATAACTTGGCAATGCTTCGTGAGATCGAAAACCTCGTCGCGGAGGCGGTGGAGGTCAACGTGCCATTCATGAACCCGATCACGTATGCCTATTTTCTTCCAGCGTCGGAACCGACGATCTCATATTTCCTGCAGGGGATATTGTGCATTCACGCACAAGGCTGGTATTCATGCCAAGGCAATCCTCAACAACCCGAGCACTTACGAAATTCTCAAGCCTGAGGACTTCGGTCTCACACGATACGTGTCTATCGGGTAAGTTCTGAGCAACCGTCGGTATGCGAACGCAGGCTTATGAAATTTGAAAACAGGCATCGGCTTACAGGGTGGAATGCTGTCAAGTCCCGGGTTGAGCAGCTTGGTCTGACACTCACGGATGAAGAGGTATACTTGATACGCTTTCGGTTAATCATGCAACGAACTGAATCTTTGTATGGTAGATCAAGGATGCGACCGCCAAGATCAAAGAACTCGCTGACGTCCGCACCCAGTCGATGGATGACGTCGACTCACTCCTCCGCGTGTACCATTCCGGAATTCAGACCGGCGAACTTGCAGTTGGTCAAAGGGAGGCCCTCGACCGGTTATTGCGCCAACACCGTGAGGCCGCAGCACTGGAACGAGCACAAGAAGCTACCGCTGTTGATGCCTAGAAAAGTCTCGGTAGATGAAGGGCTCTCACGGAAAGGGTGTCGGCAGATATCAAGACTTTTCAGGCCAAAAAAGCGACAAGGTCGCGCAGCTGGAAAATATATGTATTCCCTGGACGCTTTGTGTAAATGTATATGTAATGCGTATCAATTTGTTCTTGCAATCTCGCCGAACTGGATACCAGTCCACAACGAAGCCAGCTTGGATTGTTCGCCTTTCTTTTTATACAGTCTTCGACGTAGTTGGGTTACGATGTATTGAATGGTACATAACAACTCGCACACTCTTACACAAAACATGGACGACTACGTATTTCTAGCAGCAGTGATCTTGTAAACAGGTGATCCACGAAACCTTCTAATCACTTCTTGATATCCTTTAGCCACTCCAATACAAAATGGATCATTTCGTGATGGATTTTCTGAATCTGCGGGGGTTCGTCTGCAATGTTTGGAAGTCCATTTTCGTCATAGTGGTGGACACCACCTATTGGAGTTGTAAGTTTGCAGAACGTCCCAAATGATAGCACATGAAAGTAAGTGGTGGATGATAATGACACGCACGAGGTATAAGTTTGAATGGGCGAAGGATGGTATCTGGTCTGTCCTTCGCATATTGACTGTGTGGTGTACATGGTCTCCAGGGGTCCACTGCGTCGAGCACGGTGCAACAGTGGCAAGACTATTAGAAATAAGAAGCAACTGGCACCAATCCACGCACCTTCACCATCGATGAAGGCCAGTTTATCAGCGGCAATCGCAAAACCACCGAGCGCATTCACAGCGGTAATGTTCGGCATAGGCGGAACTGTGAAATATTTCCCGGGAGGAAAGGCCTAACAGTGGACGTGCTCAGAGTAAGCTAACTATGTAACGACAATCGTGCATGAATCACCTGACGACAAATCTTGGAGGCATGGTCAAGTGTCAGTAGTTTCGATACAATCCGGGGGTATGCTGGGTCAGGAGGAGCTGTCTGATGCCGCTGTCGTTCATCATCATGGTGAAAAGACGAACTACTGCTCACATCGAAAAAACCCCATTCCGTGCAGACCTGGAATGTCCAAGGTCGCCAATCCTGATCGAGAGATGTATCAAGGAAAACAGTATCATTGTAAGTGCCGAAACACTAGTGCAGGAATCATTATTAAGTGAGTAGAATGAACCTTCGACTATTACTCACATCCTCCACGGTTAAATTAGCGTCAAGGCAGCTTTGGACTAGGTTCTAGCTCCAAAATGAACAATTGCAGCACGAAACCCAGGTCAAATTAATCCTCACTTCTTTGATATAAAGAGCATAGTTCAAGATGGAGAAATCAACTTGACGTCCCCATAGCAGATTCTTGTGGCCAACTGGTAGATGTGGAGTATGTGCCGAGCCAATGGTCGGTTGATTCAGTGCTTCGCAAAATTCGTCGAACATCGTATCTCCGACTGCGGGATCCCAGTTCTTCTCCTGCCAATACGCGACCGGGATCTAGGTTACCAAAGTTCTGTCAGACACATGATCATCGAGAAGCATACACTACCTCACTCCAAGAACAGACGCAAAATCGTCGTCATGCTTGAGATTTTTCAAGCCAAATAAATCCTTGACTGAATCCTTGACATTTGGATCTTCAAGGAGTATGTCAATGGTCTCAATGGCACTCATGATGTTAGCGGAGCAACGAGAATCAGCAGCTTGGCGGATGACATCATAATACTCCCAATTGGAAAGATCAGCATGCGTAACGGCTTTTGGTGAAGAAATGAGTAGGACGAAGAACAAAGCAAGTGAACATACACATACCGCTGGAAGCGATGGAGCCAAAGACCAATTCCGGGTATAATATCTTCATATGCGCCGCACGGGCGCCTGCGTAAGAGCCCTAGTATAATTCGTCTCATTGAATCTTGGAGTGCGGGTAGAGACATACACCATAATATATCCAAGGAACATGGGGGGCAGTCAAATTCTCGTCTGTGCCGGGGAACTTGACGTTTGCCATGAAGTTGGCTGAATCGGCAGCAGCCTGATCATTGTTGAGCCATCTATCATGGTAAATCAGGTTAACATGCACCTGGACAGAAGACAATGACTGCTTACCTCAGGTTGTCAGTGCTGAAGTCGGGCACTGGGATAGATTTGCCTGCTTGGCCTCAGTTCGAAGTTCGTGACGTCTCAGATGGTGACAGACCGTAGTACCGATGCTCAAGCACAACACCAACTCCTCCGGTTGCATTTGCCAATATTTCCACAATTCCAGTATCTAAAAATGGAAGTCGATCTTCACCACTGGTTTCACCACCGTCAAGAACAATCACAGGTCCGCCTGAGCCAGGATGGTAATGGCGAGCATTAACCCAATAGCGTTGGCTAAAGGTACCAAGCGTGGGGTTGTGATGATCAATGGGTTGTGTGAAATGCTGCTCAGGAAACTGGAGTGCCCTTGAGGACACGGTTAGCGCTGGGGGAAAGTCATCATGACCTGTATCTTGCAGGACAAAGGGTGAAGGGTTCCGAGAATCTGCCAAAGCCTTTTCAAGTTTCCAAAGGTTGATGCTCTGAGGGCTGAACGAGAGTCTGGAGTCCACCACATTGATAAATGTAAACACGGTTGAGATCACGATGAGAAATGAAGCGAAGCTACTCGTAAGCTTCATAATTCCCACCGAAGCGTCGACAGTACACCGGACACCGAGGAGTCAGAGGAGTACGGGGACAGGGAAGTTGAAATTGAAGCGGGCTAATAGCAGCTGCCAGCCTGCCACCGCCTGGCCCGAGCAACTGCCGACTTTCTTCGGCCAGTGCCGCACGCGTCTTATTGAAGCTCGCCAACATCGAAAGTTGGCCAAGCATACAAATTATTATGCCTCACCGATATCTGCTGAGTGTAGGCAATCAGGGACACGGTGGAAAAGTAGAATGGCTATGGACCCTGCCCAGGTTGAACTTCGAAGACTGATCTCGGACACTCAGAGTCCCTGTACATATTTGCTTATCCGTGCTAATAGGACCGATCTGTGTAGCGTTTGGCCAACCATCCCATCCACATTGTCCTGCATGCCAATCAGCATAGTTTCGTTAAGACCTTAAAGCCACCACAGATGCCCGTGAAAACGGATAGATCCCTTTGTGAATGATGCATATGATGAAAACAGGGGACGCCGGTGAACCTCGGAGCTCATAGATGCATCCTACCGTCATTCGGTAAATCATGTTCGAAACATCGGCATCGCTGCGATCATTTCCGCATGATGCTTGGCATGACCCTATGTAGCTGGCAAGCACTTTTGTAATCAGCGTCACGGGCTCCACCACTGAGAAGCAGTGACGCAGTCAAGGTAGCGGACAAGCACAAGGACGAAACAAGACAGCACGACCAGAAGAAAAGAAAGGGGGAAATAATCGACGTTTTAGCTTCCGGACCTAGAGCATATCATAATGTCCCTGCCTCTGCTTACCGTCTGCGTTGGCGTCAATCAAAGGTGCGCAGGGGAACTGCTGTGTTTGCTGTCCTTGACACAAAGGACGAGAACGAACGCCTTGCATTGAAGGCGTCGTGGCAAGACATCACTCAAATAAGGAGCCCGTTGCGTCATCGTAGAACGGCTCATTTATTGGCAATTGTCTGATCTTTTTTGGGGTGTTCTTCTCCTTGTAAACATAATGAAAGTTCTGTGAACATAAACTCTGTTTGCACGCAGCTGTGCCCTGGTTACCATTCGAGCATGTGCCCTCAGTGGAGAAGTTGGTTGAACAACAGTCCATACTTTTCCATGATGGACAACCAGCAATGGCAGCTGCAAGACGGGACACCAAGAACAGCACAGATATCTTCGAGCTCCCATCCTGTATCCCATAGACGGAGTGCACACAATTTGGGGTGCTGATGGCCCGCGGTAGGGCATGGCGACTGGAGGAAGTAGTTATCCATTCCATTAATTCCGCACACCTCACGACGCAGGTCGAAACATTTTTGTTATTGACAAGATTTTCGCGAACTGCAGTAAACGCTGAGTAAGCACTCCATGAATTCAGATCCAGGGGGCATACAGACAACCGCACGGAGGTTAGGAATCATGTCAGAGAGTGTACCAAGGTTGACAAAATGATTCATACCTTACTAGACTCATCAGTGACATTGATAGCGAATTGATCCCTGGTACACTACCAATGCAACATCGTTCAAGCAATAGCGCAATATGTTGGTCCATGCAAGCTAACGAATGATCCTAGACTTTAATTACCAGCAGTGAGCTTTGGGTGGGGTTACTGGAAGTCATAGCTAATGAGATAGGTATACCCCATAGTCTAGAAGAGCGGGACGCAGGCAAACACTGATGATCCAAGCACAGTACATCGCCGAGGCGGGCGTGTCAGCGGCTCCATTGATTTGGACTGACAATGATACGAGATGGTCACCTGCTGTTCGTTCAACGTGCGCGTGCTACGATAAATACGAAGCTGAGAAGACCAATGTCCCGGGTAACGAATCAGATAGAGAGGAAGGTGCTGCCTAGAAACATATGCGGTAGCTTGCGTAACGCCCACTCGTCTCACTAGGTCGGGTAATTTTTACAACTTGACCACGGCGTAGACCGTAGTAACGCGCAACAGGATCTGCAAGTTGGATGCGAGGGAGTTGTGTATCCTTTAGGCGGCTAGACGGCTGCTATGAGCATTTTGGCTAATGACAAATGTGGCAGCATACTATTTTTCAAGCAATTGTTTTTTCTGTTCTGGGGAGAGGACCTCATGTTGGGGCACTAGTGTATGGTGTGTAATATTAACGAGGAGGTCCGCTTCAGAGAACTCTTCCAGCCGATACTGAGCGGACATGCCCGCAATTACCTATCATCGGAGGATTAGACCAATATCTATGAGAACTACTCATCTTTCGAAAGCCTACTTTGCGTGCAGAGGGGGTCATGTTCCCAGGGAAAATGATGATACCCCTCATGATAGATTTTTCCTCCAAAATACCAAGCAGCCTTCAAAGACATGGGTTTCACCAAATATAAGACAGGTGACGGGGCATACTTTCGCATTGTCTTCACACCTACGCTTTTTTCATCACTAAAGAAGACAAAGATTTGGTCTGCGTGATTTTCTCGTGAATTTGTGAAAAAGTTGAGTTGATTTCGGCTGCGCATGGTCGGCCTCGTGCATTCAAAACCAGAAATCTTAGCACGTACTCAACGCTCCCTCCGCTGTTCGCATAGTGAGCACGAAAGGTGACAAGGTCCATGTTAATTTCGTCGTCTGACACTTGATACCCCTGTAGTCCAAGGTTTACATACATATGTTCAGGAGACAAACTTGACTGACCCTGTCCTTGACGAGTTCGTGAATAGTCCGGTTGACTTTCCATAGCTTTGCGGTATCGTCTTCTGCCATCGTGATGTGCAGGTGCAAAAGTTGTATTCAAACTCAGATCCATACAAGCTGACCGTCGAGATGCCACCACCGCCAGCACCAACCGCCAGTGCTAATGGAAGCAATGCACCACCATCCTCAACAGTCCCACTCACCAATGGGTTGATGGTGAGAGTAGTCCCGGATAAAAAGAACTTCAGTGTGTGACTGCAGAGGCCCCCCAGACCAAGTTGAAGCCCGCCAAAGTTTTTAAAAATGCGGTCGAACCCACACCCCCGTTACCAGCAGGAAGCAGTTTAAGACTCAACGCTGGTCCTCGACATATCACTTCCATCACTTTTGACGACAGGGGAGACCAAGTCCTGACTGCATCAGAGGATGAGACCTTCCGATTATATAGCTGCAAATCTGGCAAGCAAGTTGTCACTATGTTTATAACTTCCATTGGGCTGACATTTGATACAGACACATCAAGACGCTCTATTCCAAGAAGTATGGTGTCGATCTTCCGCGTTTCACCCATAAAAACACCACCGTAGTGCATGCCTCGACGAAGGAAGATGATACCATACGTTATCACTCCCTACATGACAACAAATACTTGCAGTACTTCAAGGGTCACAAGCAACGCGTCATCTCGCTGGAAATGTCGCCCGTTGATGATGGATTCATGTCTGGCTCGCTGGATAGGACGGTGCGGCTATGGGACCTTCGTGTGCCGACTTGTCGTGGTCTACTGAACATCCCGTCGGCACCAGTGATCGCTTACGACACCTCTGGCCTCGTCTTTGCAGTTGGCGTCAACAACTACTCCCGGATTTTGTTGTATGACCAGGCGAATTATGACAAGGCCCCGTTTCTCACTGCTACATTGGAAGATCCGACACTTGCACTGGTTAGCTATCCACCGCGACCCATCTACATGACATCGCTTGCATTTTCCTCCAATGGCAAATACCTCCTTGTCGGCTGTTCTGGCGATGCACATTACATCCTTGACGCATTCGAGGGGCACTTGGTTGCGAAATTGGAAGGTTTCGTAGGTCTAGAGAGACGACGTCTCGAAGCACCCCCAAGCATCGACCCTGTGAAAGGTAACAGTGGGGAGGAGGTCTCATGGACACCAGACAGCAAGTACGTTATTGGAGGAAGTCTCGATGGCCGGGTGATAGTGTGGGATGTACAAAATCTACCCACTCGAACAGGTCCTGTGGACCTGAAGTTGCCACCCCTGTGCCTCCAGCCTTTGGCTAACCTTGATGGACATCCTGGTCCAGCTAGATGTGTGAAGTTTAACCCTCGGTTAGCGATGTTAGTAACTGCTGGGGCGGAACTGGTGTGTACTTCTTGTGTACTATTGTATTCTTGCTGACGTCCAGTGTCTACAGGCATTCTGGTTACCAGACCAATCAGCGGACAACGAGGAGATTGCTAGGGACCTGTTAAGGAAGAAGCCTTAAAGGCCTATTTCAAAATGTAGCATACATACATTGTATCCACTATGATGATGATGTGCAAACGTCACTACTCTATTATTCAACTACTCCACAATATTGGCATACAAACTCAACCAGCCAGCAGTTAAGGTAAGTCATACATACATACATACATCAAGGGGTTGAGAGCTTCGCCAGCGAAATCGTATTGTTGTTAACATTAGTGGAAAAATACGCGTTCTTCAAGAACACGTCACCGACCTAACAAATGTATGAGTGAAAGCTGAAATAGGGACGGGCCAAGAAGCCTACCAGCCACTGAGTCGCTGTTCCGAATTGTCCAGGTTGGATTCCAGAAGCGCAATCACCTGTTGGGTTGTTGGCGTCTACAGGTATCATCGCAAGGTCCCTCGGATCGATGGAGAACGAGGAGCCTCCGAATGTCAAAGCAAGGCTAGCATTGGTAGTGCACGGAATAATGCATTGTTGTGAGTCACATGTCCCACCGAGACCTTGCATCAGTGTTTGTGCATCGGAAGGAGGCAACAACATCAGAGTGGTGCCCGTGTCAAGCACTGCAGTGCGTCCCGTAATGCCACCCTCTGCTCCGTTGATGGTAACCGCATCGATGGAGCCCTCCCAGAAGCCCTGTTGGTTGACATTCGGGATAGTAATAAGGGAATTGGCAATGAATTTAGAAGGGTCGAGGCCTCCGAAAGTGACTTCGCCATCATTAAGTTGGTCGGCGAGGCGCGAGATCTTGAACGAAGTGATCGCAGCCGAAATCAAGCCATTAGAAGCGAAAGATTCCACAGGTGTGGGAACATTCTGCTGGGACAAACCCTACACGAACGAAACTTTGTCAAGCCCTCGAAAGAAGACACTAGACTAACCGATAGCGCAAGGCCCATGAGTCCGTCGAACGGTACACCAGGGTCGGCAAACTGCCTGCTCTCTGCTGTCGTAACTCCGAAAGTGTGATTGCTTAGGGCGATGCCTCCGATGCTAACTTGATCTTGACACACTGTCCCAGCTACTTCTCCAGAACCATACGTGACTTGGAATCGTGTATTACTTGGCACAAACGAGGTAGAACTTTTGGTGCCCAGGAAGGTGTGGTTGCCCTTGTAAGGAGTCAGCGAAGTGTCCCGTAGCTTAGAGGAAGGACTCACACAATCGCCCAATGTAGATTGACAGTTTTCACCACCAACCCCTGATGTGTGCAAGAATCAAGATAAAGTTTCAAGGTGCACACATTGGTATGCTTACAAAAGTCAGCACTCCCAGAATCCATCAGAATCTTAAAATCTCTTGGGGGCGTGCCAATTTGAATGGTCGCAATGTATGCGACATCATTGGCCCTGTTTAGTTTCTGTTAGGTAGCTTTCGTACATATAGATATACGTACAACTTACTCGATGTCCAACCCCAGAGAGCCATTGGTCGTAGGTGGTTTGGCGAGCGTCAAGCCCCCATTAGTAGCTGCTTGGATGTCGAGAGGGGAGACACCTGTGTTGTTCCCAGACGTAGCTCCACTTCCACCAAGCATAGTACCATTCGCGATCGTACCGTTACTCGTGATCCCATGGGACCCATGACGACCATATGAAGCTGCCATTCCAACGCGAGTATTCCCAAATTGGAAGGACTTTCCTTGACCACTCTCGAGGAGATACAAGCGTTTGTGTATAGCAGAACGGAGTTCGTGTTCTGGAGGTTCTTGACGGCCTATCATACGAGAAAGACGCTTTGACCCACGGTTGATGTATTGCTGCATGAGCTGTTTGGGATGTAAGCTGTCAAGCGTGCACGCAGAGGATCCGATACAACAACCAACCAGCTGAGGGTGAACATTCGTACGAGTGGTTTGGAATCGTTTGAGAGGTAAAGTGACCCGTCCAGGACTAGGAAGTGTACGACCTCGCGCCCGAAGAGGAATGGCGTTTGCGAGTGTGCAATTTAAGAGGCATGCAGTCAGGACAATGAAGATCAGCGACCACTGCTTCATATTGACCAAGGGAATAGAAAAAAATATCAAGAGCGAGGCCGGCCTGCGGTAACCTCAGTGAAGTGAGAAGAGAAGGATTGAAGGGGTTATGGAGAAAAAGAAAGACGGTGGCAGCACCAGGCTCCAATTACTTCGACCTGGGAATGAGAGAGGGTGAAAAAACGACGGCTGCTCGTAAACCCCGTGCTTCGCCATTTATACTTGTCACCTTTGTCTCGGAACAGGTCAAGTCGCTGAACGGTTGCTGATGTAATCGACAGTGGCGAGACTTTCACAGAAACCGCAGTCATCGGAAATTTTCACAACGGGCAGTCCTGACAACGGAAGAGCCAAGCAAGGCATACAATACATACATACCTCTTTCTTAAGAGGGTCATCATTGCGACCGGGGAACGAGGGGAAACTTTGTACATCATTCCACACTTGTGGAAACGCTGATATTGTATTCCACTGCCTGGCCCACAGTAACAATGCGACAATGAGGCGAATTGGCGCTCCGCCATAACAAGCTAGGAACCTTATCCGTTACAGCTGTGCCTGCGTATCATTGCAACGTCGGACCATTCATACGATCCCGAACGTACCTTTGACAATTAAGCAACATTCGAGGAGGGATTGAACAAGAGCCCATCCAACTACAGCTTTGCTGTGGTAGATGGCAGTATGGAGTCAGTTCGTGCGTCCAGCCCAACAGACTCCAAACAATCTCTATAAAGAAAAGCCTTGATGGTACCCCAGACACCCGTTTTTGGTAGCACCGAGACTTCTTTGGCAAACTTCATGGCCTCGGTCAGAACATTCTCGGTCCCAAGTTCAGTGCCTGTCCCACTGCAGCTTGCAATACGGTCAACGAGACCCGTTGTGAGTGCTTCCGAAGGTGTAAATCGGTGGCCCTCCAATGCAATGCGTCTTCGAACGGTAGGCTCGGACACCTTTGCGTTCAAGATAGCGGTGAATGATAGGGGCCAAGGTGCACCAAAGTGGACCTGTAAGAATATCACACTCCTTTTAAGCGGAAAAATGACAATGCAAAGGGACAACGTACCTCATTCATACAGAGCCATGCTCGCCTTCTACTTCCATCTGTCATAACACGGTAGTCACAAGCCAGGGCTAGCATCATCCCAGCTGCAAAGCAGTGCCCATTGATAGCTGCAATGGTGGGAACTACATCACCTCGTTAGACACTGCGAGCAGTTAGTTGGCACGTGATAGGTGGCCTACTTGGAAATGTCAGGAGACGAGCGAAGAGCGGATTTGCAGTTTCTGGGAAACAGAAAGGTAAATGAACTGGATTAGTAGAGCCGCCCAAAGCACGCGCCAGTGAAGAAGGCCAGGTTGCCCTTCACGCTCTCGTATTCGAAGCCATTGCTGAAAAACTTGTCCTGGTCTCGTTTGCCCACAATGATAAGAGCACCTTCGCCGCCGTGTCCTGTTGACATATCTTTCTTAAGAGTGGTGGAATCTAGGTGCCTGTTCTCGTTCCAGTGTTGCTCGATCACGTCCAATGCAGGGCGAAGTGCATCGTCGATCATTTGCTTGGTCAATCGGGAGTCCACTCCATTGTGCATTTCGATTATCCATAAACCATCAATGGCTGGTAGATTCATACCTCAACTACACCGACTCGAAGTGCAGAAATGACATTACTCACGGTAAGTTATGGTGAGCAGGGGTGAAGCTGATGGGAGGGAGAGGGGAAACCTCGATAGTGTTTGAGTGGTAGGCGACATATCTCCAAGCGTTTCACAGATAGTTCAAGGCGGTCTATAGGCAACCTCTGGCGGACGAATACACCACCGGCAACTTCGTTGACTCTGCAGGCCGGCAGACATGTGAAAAGGTAAAGGAATACCGGGTAGTCTGTTGGCAGTCCGTTTCGAGTATTAGGTTGATCATGTGACCATGAGGTCACATGATCAGCATTAGGGGGACACGTTTGCCGTCTAAAAAGTTCCAACTAACTGGTTTCTTGGGTATTTGCTCTCGGTATGCGTCCACAATCTCTTCTCGCGCGCGGCTTTGGTTTTGCGCTTGCCTTATTGTCCCTGTCTGCAGCAGGTAAGCACATTGTGACTCACCTTGGTCAAATCGATCTACCGTCTTATACCGCTCGAGCAGCTGTTGACTCAGTTGAACCCGAAATTGTTGCCCAAGCAACGTTTCCAGACTCTAATCCCTTTAGTCGTATGTTGCCTTGGTGCATCGCTCAACAAAGCATGGTTTGGAATCTCATGAATGACAGACGTCGTAAACGGTGAACGCAATCAAATCTTTCTCGCTGTTGAGAACAAAAGTGAGCGGAACGTGACTCTGCAATCTGTTGGCGGGTCCTTCCACCACCCGGATACTGGCGTCATTGTGAAAAACGTATGTCAATACACTCGTTTTTCGCAACTTGGTTGACGCAGGATTGTAGACTCCCTCTGTCACTTACGGCATTCCACTCAACGAAGGGTCAAAATTACAGATTCCTTACGGATTCTATTCCGAGTGAGTACCGTGCTCGTGTGCAATCGTTGGTAGACTGATAGCTTCCAGGTTCAAGGTTTGTCTATGGGTCCTATCTGCGCAGAACCTACTCACATGACGGGCTAGACTGGAGATTTGAGACTGAACATTTGGCTAGAACACACGGTTGAGGTAGGGTACCGATTTTAACCCTCTTCGCGACTGCTGATCTTCTCTTTGCAGGGCGAGAAATATCGCGTGATTGCCTATGACTCTATTGTTACCATCGTTGAGCCTGAAGCATCTTGGTTTGACTTCAAACTGTCAGTAATCCCTGCTCTGCGCATATTCTAGCACTGACCCCGCCCCCGTAGTGTCTCCACATATGCTATTGTAGCTGCTATGCTTGGTGGAGTCTCATACTATGTCTATCTCGCGTACCTTCCTGCACCAAAAGCGAAGAAGCCTAAACGCCACCAGGAAGTGAGCACGCCTGCTGCCACTGCCACAAGCACTAGCGCAGGTGGATATGAAGAGGAATGGATACCCGAACATCATCTCAAGAAACCCAAAGCCAGAAAGACCGCAGCTAGCAGTGGGGATGAAGTCAGCATCGGCCAGACAAGTGGTACGGAGGGTAGGAAGAGGAAAGGGAGGAAGTAGAAGCCGGTCACTGGTAGCTTGCAATAATTATTGCCTCACAACATTAGTTGCTTGGATTTGGCACATAGCTAATTTATACATGCTCAGCATGTCTAATGTGATGTTGGTTGCTGGCTGTAATATGATGAACCAGTGGTAGATAGTGGGCTAACCTGCCAAATTGCGGGTGTATGAAGAATAGAAGTCAGCTAAACCTCGATTTTCTTATATCCCTTGACCTGAGATGCACTAAGACATACGACGTGCAAATACCAAAGACTACGCACCCTGTTCTCCTGAAGCATTTTGATGTACTTCTGCGCTA
Source organism: Scleroderma bovista (assembly GCA_037178675.1). Lineage (NCBI taxonomy): Eukaryota > Fungi > Basidiomycota > Agaricomycetes > Boletales > Sclerodermataceae > Scleroderma > Scleroderma bovista. Next base: position 46,318 of record JAYMGJ010000391.1, read on the forward strand.
GCCAGCTGCAGTTCTCGAGGTGGTTGACGCCTTCGTGTCGTTGACACTTGACGAGTTCGTCCCGCACGAGGCGAGCCTCCATCGCCTGCACCCATGATTCGCGGAGGTGATTTTCGCGCTCTTGTAGCTTGGCTACGAGTATCGTCCGATTATCCAGTCGAGAGGATGGCGGCGGAAACATACCTTTGATGAGCTCTGCTGTGTCAGACATGGTCACCGTGAACAATTCGGATGTGTTTGCGTTCTATTTGGTACATAGCTCTAAGTCCTGTCCTGCACTTCACGTCTCTTCCATCATTTGCCGAAAAACATGTACCATAGCAGTGCATACGATTGTTGCCTTGATATTAAAGCGTTCACTAGTCTGAGCTCTGGAGTTCAGGCTTCAGTTGCATGACAGTTCTGATCAACCCGAGACCCTGACTGACTGAGTTTAGTATCACACAAGATGTTCTGAGAGTCGTACGTATTCTTGTTTTTACCAGGGAAGCCTCCTTGATATCACACGTTACAGGAGACTGGGTTCAAAGTAGTGGGCGTCATCGATGGTGGTGCTGCGGCCACACGCGTTTCCCAGCGTCACACTCGGTACCTCCAGACATCGATATTAGAGTACGGAGTGTGTGCATAGATCGATGTCAACGGGCAGCGTGCATCGTACTACATTCGATCGCGTGTACCCGCTCTTCTGTGCTCCTCTCGGATCACAGGGACTCCAGTCCATCAGCCCGCGCAACATGCAAACGCAAGATGCGGCTCGGATTGAGATATACTTGATCGAGTTCCATATCACATGGCCCTTGATGAGGACTAGTAATCTGGTCTCACCCATACATGTGCATTCTGTTGGCTCATGCACAGCTACTCTAGAGCAACCTCACCCACCGCTTTCATCAGAAAATCAGAAGTGAATTCGTCAAGAAATCAATTCATCTCACCAAGTACTTATCGGAGAGTCATGAGCTCTTGAGTATCCAACGAGCTCAACTTCAGGAATTCCCCTCTGAGTCGTCAAGGTCAGGTGTGAACAAAACCACCTCATCGCAGGAAGTCACTTTGTTAGGCGTTTTCTATAGATTCCTCATCGATGGGTACTATGGCGACATGCAGTTTGTCCCCCTCCTGCGATTTCGAACGCTTTGAACTACTTTCACCTCACGCCGTCCCGAAGTGCCCCAACTACTATGACTGGAAATTGGAAGAGCCAAGCGAGGACCGATAATCTTTTTCATGCCTGAACAAGCGATCGCCGTCAACGTCAGATGTACAGTATCAAATCAGAATCAACTAAAAGTCCTGATAATCCACATTCAAGGTGACAGGCAGTCACGGTTGGGAAGCAGTCCAGGATGGCTAGTGCTGACTCCTGACGGAGCGCTGAGAACCAGCACTTCAATGAGACCTTGATAAGGACTAGTACTCTGGCGTCACCCACCCCTCTTACACGTGCATCCAGGCTTTCATCTGCGATATCTTTCAGGGCTGTTCTGGTCGTATATGGAGGGCGTGTCTCTGAGAGAATTTGACTCGCACAGCTGAACTAGAGCAACCTCGCTTTCGTCCGAAAATCAGAAGAGAATTCGTCAAGACGCAACACTCATCTCACCATGGGCAGGACCACCCTGTTCATACTTTCGTTAGAAAATCTGAAAATGGCTCATCAAGTAACAAGGGGGGGGAGTAAACAGCGGGTCAGAAATGTCAAATTCAGCTGTGATTGACTTGAGCTTGACTCGCTTTCTCTGGAAATTGAGCCGTGACACTGAGGGATGTTCCAGGCCAGGGTTGGTTCCTCTTGGGAACACACCGTGCCTATCCTATAAATCATATTCACTTCCAGAAAACTATTCGCCGTCTACTGAGTCACGACACTGGGACACGGGCCCTGTGGGTGGCGATTTTAGTGTTGATTAAAGAGAGACAAAGAACTTTAAAAGTGGAGATGGACAGCTGATAGACAAGTGTCAAATCAATGTTCGATTTCCAGGAGGCGTTCGGTTCGGGTGCCAGCGATATGGCCAGGAATGTCACTATCCTGACAATGGAGTCAAGGGACCGATCATCGAGGTTTAACCGTTTAGTTAATCCGAAACAAGCGAGGACTGGATTATCTTACCCAGACAAGACCTCAACGTTCGTGTCGCCTGCGAAAATGTCGAGAAATTGACCGAATTCGTCATACAATAGCATCCCCCGAATTCGAACCCGTTGGGGCACCTGTACGCCAAACGCAGAGAGCAGAGAATCAATCGGACCCGAAGGCCGTGCTTGTCAATATTGATAGAAGACGGTACATAGCCTTGCGACTCTGGATCCGTGCCAATCAGCATACCACATGCTGGCAGAGGGAACAGTGATCTCATTCTCTCGTTGCAAAGCCTAGAATCCGGACTCCACTTAATTGGGTGAAGAAATAAGTTGCATACGAGTACATTATGTTTGAGGTTAAATTATTCTCCTGGAAACACAAGGGAACTTGAAAAGGGTATTGTAAGACGACTTGAGCTTCTCAAGCTGCAGATTTGGGTTCAGACCGTAAGTCTGGCAAGACCGAGAACTGAGCGTGGGCCAGAGATTTGACGGTCGATGTGGAGGGGCAGTGAACATTGAACATTAAGATCTTGAGAGGCTGGTAGTCAGCCTTCCGGGTTGCGCACGGCCAGATAATTTGAATGAGAAACCATTCCATTTTTTGTAGCAAAGTTCGCACTGTCAACTTGAAGCAGCTCGTTCAGGCAGGGGCTTGGACTTTGTATTTAGGGTTAGGGTTTTATTTCTCAGACCGAAATCAGTGGTTTCTGGTGGCCTGCACCATACAAGAATATTGCTCGGAGGCCTCCGGGCACTGTTTTATTTTAGATTCCCATCGATGAGCACTATGACGACACGCAGTTTGTTCTTTCGAACACACTAATTTTACCCCACGCTGACCCAAAGTGCCCCAATTGTTAAGACCTAATAGTACCTTGCCATCAAACGTTTGAAGCCATCGCTGTCGCTGTATCAGAATGTCAAATCAGAATCAACTGCGAAACAATGAAGCGCATAAAATAGCCGATACCGATGTCAAGACTGGCTGACAACGATCGGAGACTATCATCGATGTTGCGTTCCAAGGGGCGTGGCCTAGACTTACTATGCCTCCTTGCTTACAAGCCCGGCGTGAATTGCTTCAGGACGGGCCGTGGAGCGGTTTCCATGCTGTGGCCAGGAACAGAACAATGACCTATTTATGAGAAATGCTCCCAGCGCACTCACCTATGCAATCAGAATGTAGGCGTCATTGTGGAGACAGATTGGTGAGTACAGGGGAAGGCAGGTCGCTAGTAGTTCCAGACAGCAGTATCTGCTGTGGTATCGGCGCGGAGAATGGACAGTAAAATGTTGACAATTCAATGGGCCCTCATGTGGGTGGAATGGTATAGTACATACTACTATGTATCACTCAAAAGGGTGACGCTGCTGGCATTGGCGTATACGATATACTTCTCTCCATAGTGCCAGCAATGAGACAATTCAAGGAAGCCTCTACCTCGATTGCATCCGGCAGTGCGGTGGAGATGGGGTAGAAAGTCCAAATCAGATTTGAGGGGGTTTCTCCAGAGATTCGGGAAATAAGTGATTTGAAGATGGACCACCGTTATCAAGCTGCAAAATTCGACCGTATTTTCATTTTGATCGCACTACTCATCCTGCAGCATTCATTGTGACCAGAAGAAAAAAATGCAACCCATTAATCTCTTGACTTTAAGGACTGGGGGAGTCCTGGTTGCGCCCCAGTGTGGCGAGGACAAATATAGATGAGACACCTCCAACATCACACACTCAAAGCTAATGATGTGCCGCACGGGGCGCGTCTATGATGTCGACGGCTCCCTCATAAACGGTCTGGTCATCATGGTGCCAGACTAATGGAGCCCCTCTCCTGGGTATATAAACCCCTTGTATTGTCTCCTGGAAAACGCCCCATCACACACACATCTCACCTACCATCTGATAATTTACCATGGGTTGGTTCAGCCACGATTCCGACGAGGCTAAAGCCTACAATGAAGTCACGGTAATGCACCTTCAGCTTCACTTCGCGCCAGAAGTTGAAGGAAGTTTCAAATCTAGGGAGATCACAAGGCCCGACTTTCTCATGAGCTCATCGCTGGTGCGGCTTCGTATGAGGTAAGACCCTACGCTCTATTGTTGCACGGTTAGGACAACCTGGCACAGGCAGCCAAGGCATACGAGAAACACAGGGAGGCCAACGGTCATTTTGAAAGTCATGCCAAGGCTAAGGAGTTCTTGTATGCCGAATACTTTCCTGTTTTCATCTCCAATGTTAACAACGCTACAGGGCTGGTACCTCCGGGGTTTTCATTGACCGTATGGTTGAAACCAAAGGTCTGAATTTCATCGACAAAGAGAAGGCAAAGCACCATGGTGACTGGTCTCATCTGCATTGGGCACTATCTTGGTGCTAAACATGGTTATTTTCACAGCCAAAGAACAATCCGAGAAGGCACTCGCTAAGCAGGGCCATTATTAACTGAATCTCATCGGATAGTGCGCTTCTGTGCATCTGTCATCAACTTGTACAGTACTACGATTGTGAACATACATACATGGCTTTGCATCCAAAGCGGGCATGCAGCTGCGGCATATACTAGCATGAGGGGTCCGATGTCAGCGCTCTTCATCTCTCACGCATTCGCATCGATGCCGGGGAGCACCCTTGCAGGGGCTGACAGCGTCGATCACGACACAAGCACGCACGAAGCGATCAAGTGTGAAGCCAGCTGGGTAACGACCATATGGGGTAAATAATCGGACCCGTGTGCTTGAAGCTTCGGACTGATCTTGCGTTGGCCTTCCAAGTGAACTGCGCTACTAGTCACCTGAATCACCAGGGTAAGCAAAGTCCATGAGCGGCAAATAAAAGTACAAAGAATAACGCATTTCTCATTCAAGATTCTGGCAGTGGCTTTCGAGGGTGATTAGTGCGGCAGAGCTATATAAAAAAAACTAGCACGAAGACCGCATGCAAGTGGAACTCCAGTCGTCACGGCATTAGCAAATACATCTGCACACAAAGCCTGTAAAGGCCATGGGGTTATAGCACGTGTGCGCGAATGAACGAGAGTCTTGATGGCGAGGATTCTGGGCTGCACGTGAGTTTGAGTCGCTGCAACGAGTTGGTAGTGGTGACGAAGATAGCGACAACCAATGATCACAAGCGCCGACGCTTTCCCTTTTTGGGGCACCCCTGACATACTGCATCACAAGATAAGATAATTTTCCCCGTTTCATTTGGAAACGAACCTTGCCAAATTCCTTCAAAGGTTGTCCCCGCAGCACCTGCCAGATTGATACATTCTGATCGGGGGGTAAATGCGGGAGATTGCGATATCGTTTAATGGTTGGACCTTGCAGGATTGGTGTCCAGATTCCCAGTAACGGGGCGTGTTGTCACCAAGTAGGGAAAATAGAAAGGCGAGGACAAATTTAGGTCTGACATAGACAGATGGGACCTTCAATATTCCAATTTGAAGTTCGAACGTTGCACTGATCACATGCCACGTCGGTGCTGGGGTCCCTCTCCTGCGGTATATAAACCCCTTGTATGGACTGCCGAACGCCCCATCACACGCACATCTTACCTACTATCCGATAAACATGGGTTGGTTCAGCGACGACTCTGACCAGGCTCGGGCCTACGATGAAGTCACGGTAATGCACCTTCAACTGTATGTCACGTCAGGTCCTAATGGTTCATGATCTAGAATGCACCACACAAGGCTCGGCTTTCGCATGAGCTCATCGCTGGTGCAGCTGCGTACGAGGTAATTCATCACGCTCGTGACTCATGGGTGTTGCAGTGATGATGACCGTGTGTTGCAGGCGGCCAAGGCGTACGAGGAACATAGGGAACGCAACGGTCAACCTGACAACCATGCCAAGGCCAAGGAGATCGTGTATGACTGATACTTAAGAGTCTTCGTCTCCGATGTTGATCATGCTACAGAGCGGGTCTCGCTGGGGCTTTCGTTGACCGTATGGTTGAAACAAAAGGCCTGGACTTCGTCGACGCGCAGAGGGCAAAACACGCAGGTAATGGGTTTCCTCGGCATCACTTGCTATTAGTTGTGCTAAAACATGGTTATTATCATAGCCAAAGAACATTATGGAGAATCCCTTGCAAATGAGTACAACTAGGACACATCCAACGGGAAGGCCTGTATAATTGTACACTAGTGAAGATAACATTCGAGAGATAGTACAGACAAAGATACACACATGGTAGTTTTGTAGAGAGTATTGATCAGACCATCAAAGGTGTGTTTGCGCCAGCGAACCATGAATTTTCCCGTCAGATGCGCTGTCAAGGGGAGTTTCAAAGGGAATGGGCGGTGTCCCATGAGTTCCTGAGGGATATTGATAGATAAAGCTGTCGTGAACCCACTTACCTGTTTCTGAGCTTCAAACCTCAAACTTGTCTCCAGTTATTTACTCTGGTCAAAGAATGGATACTCACCAATAAAGCCAAGCGTTGCATTTAGAGCTGACCTGGCTGAAATCCCTCAAGCTTAATCCAACAGTATCGAAAGATAGCCGTGGGCCGCGAAATCCATATACACCGCAAGTTAACCCATTTCTGGAGTATACGACCCTACAGACACTGCAGAGGTACGCCAGCGATGCCATAAAACCCTGGAACCTCGTTCTGCGGGTCGTCCTAGATGGCCTATTATACAGAACAGCTATAGTGGTTGTCGATAACAGTATCTGTAGGAGGCTAAGGCTTATGAAGACACGTTCGCCAGATGGGCCATCGACTCTGGGCTCAGGGCTGAATATGAATATATTTGTAGGCTCGAGAGCGTGTCGCAACGACTGCTAACCTCGGTATGAAAACACTGCAGCGCCGGGTGATTAGGCCTTTCGTTGATCGTATGCTTGTCAAAAGTGAGTTCGACGGATCATGGAAGTTGCTTATCTAAATGAACATTTTAGCTGTGTGGTCAACGGGTGTTGCTCCATTTGGTTGCTATTCGTGAGGTATCGGAGTGTACAGTATCCGGGTATGCATGTAACCGCAGGTCTGTGCTTCGACCAGAAGGCTGGGTGAGTACTACAGCGCTATACTTGAACTAGCGAGGCGATCCTAGCCTTCCAGAGGCACAGCCAGGGAATACCCAGTGACCTTGAGGTCTGACAACGATGCATCGATGAGCACCCATGGTAACCCAATGCAAGTGCTAGCTGACACCATTCAAGCCGGGGATCTCCTCGCGACGTCACTGCATGTGGGTCAAGTGGAGTGATCATTTAGGGTCCGGGCGGCCATAGAACAACAGAACAACCCTGGAAGTTGTTGTCCTGTCAGCCCTATACATAGCAGCAACAGTACTCCTACAGAGGTCCGTGTATACGATCCGTCACGAGTCACCTGTGGCCGAATTCATGCAAGTTCACCCTCCAGTTTCTTCTGATCCGGGTTCATCCGAAGGACTAGATATGGAGGCAACGCCTGCGGTATGTATATAAGCCCCTAGTATGGACTGCCGAACGCCCCATCACACGCACATCTCACCTACTATCCTATAAACATGGGGATTTTCAGCCATGACTCTAAGGAGGCTCAAGCTTACGATCAAGTCACGGTAATGCACCTTCAACTGCGCTTCACGTCAGGTACCAATGGTTTCGTGATCTAGAACTCACCACACAAGGCTCAACTTTCGCATGAGCTCATCGCTGCAGCAGCTTCGTACGAGGTAATTCCTCACACTCACAGGTGTTGCAGTGATAATAACCATATGTTGCAGGCGTCCAAGGCGTACCAGGATCATCAGAAACGCCACGGTAAACCTGCCAATCATTCCAAGGCCAAGGAGCTCCTGTATGGCTGATGCTTCGAGTCCTTGACTCCAATATTGATAATGCTACAGAGCGGCTGCTGGTGGGGCTTTCATTGACCGTATCGTTGAAACCAAAGGCCTGGACGCCATCGACAAACAGAAGGCAAAGCATGCAGGTAACGGGTCTCCTCGGCATTGCTTACTAGTGATGCTAAAACATAGTTATTATCATAGCCAAAGAACGTGCACACACTGCACTTGCTGAGTCTGGAAAAGATTAACTGACACATCCGACGTGAAGGCTTGTACGCACCTATGTAATCAAACTGTACAGTAGCGGAGATAACAGTATTAATCAGTCCCTGTGAACCATGAATTATACTATCACTTACACCGTTGTCGGCACCCCCACCCATTCGGCAGTCACAGAAATGTCACCATATGTCACTGGTGTCACACAGATTCCGTGGTGAGAATTGTGACTCCACTTCGGCAGTTGTGACAACTTGGGTGACAAATGAGCGTGACTGCCGTTCAACCCAGCATTTTTTGCGATCTCAACAACTACTGCACGTATATCGATGCTTCAAGCTATCAGAGTATCCGAGTGGTATAAAATAAATTTTATACTAGTCAATGTTGTGTGTAGTTGAGCGGTGGGTGGTAAAAAACCAAAGTGCCGAATGGGTGGGGGTGCCGACAACGGTGTAAGTGATAGTATGGTCAGACTTGGCTGTGCTGTCAAGGGGTGTCCCTCAATCTCACATAAGTTCCTGAGGATATCAATACTTACCCAGTGGCTCTAAGCTTAATTCAAGTTTCAAAATTGTGTCCAGGGGGGCCCGCAACCACGACCATGGTCGGGTTTCCCACGCTATGATAGCTGGGCAAGGTAGTGCACGAACGATAAAAAGCACACAGAACACCACTGGCCCCCCCTAGAACGATTATTACGAGTCATTAAGTTGACCAAAACACACGAACAATGCCAGACTGGCAAGAACAACCACACTCAGCGACCACGTACTCACGAATTTTTCTACCCAATGTAGACATCCTGAACATACCAAAGACCAACCAAAGATGAGTTGAAATGTGAACCAATCACACAAGCAACACGATTACTCCATGTGACAGTCCACTGTGATGCTGTCCCCTCTTGCGAGATGTTCGCCTCCCTTTTCCCAACCTGAGGTTTTAGTGGGTATAACGCCTACCAGGCGCCCTTCAACAGGTTTACCAGTAGGCTCACGGAGTCCCACATACCCCCATCCTTGACGGGAAGTGCATAAGAGCATTTTTCCTCGGAACGAAGCCCAACTGGGTTTTCGATCTAGTGTATTATGTAGAGCTTGACTTGTCAGTGGCTACATAATGATATCACTTGTCCAAAAAAAAAAAGAAATAGTGTCCAGTCATTTACCCTGGTCAAAGAATGGATACATGACCACACAAAGCCAAACAAACGTTGTATATCCCGTAGGCCGCGAAATCCCCATTTCTGGAGTATACGGCCCTACAGACAGTGCCAGCGATGTCATAGAGACCATGCAACCTCGTTCTGCGGGTCGTCTTAGATCCCGAACAGCTATGGTGGTTTTGGTGGGATGTCAATAATCAATTGGCTGTGTGGTCAACGGGTGTTGCTCCATTTGGTTGGTGCTCGTGAGACGCTGCTAATATATTGAACGTCTGAACGTATCGGGGTGTCACACAGTATCCGGCTATGCATGTAACCGCAGGTCTGTGCTTCGACCAGTGGGTGGTGAGTGCTAGTACTTACTACCAATCGAGGTGACACAGCCAGGGAATGCCCGGTGACCTTGAGGTCTGACAACGACTCTGCCCAATCGATAACCCAATGCAAGAGTGCCAGCTGACACCACTCAAGCAGGGCAACTCCTTGCAACGTCTCTGCACGTGGGTGACTAATAAGTGGAGTGGGGCGACGATAGAACAACAGAACAACCCTGGTTGCTGTCCTGTCAGCACTACAGTCTACAGAGGTCCGTCCTATACGCTCCATAATTCACCTGTGGCCGAACTCATACGAGTTCTCCCTCCAGCCCTAGAGGCGCCAATCTAGATCTGGGTTCATCCGAAGGACGCCATTCGCCGGGTCTTGGTCTGCATCGTTCGCCGTATGCCGGATTGTACCCTCGAACAGGACTCGAAACTGCCTGAAACAGGGGACGGCGTCTCGTGGGTAAAATCCAATGGATAATTTCGGATCTGTGAGGCACTATCTATCGCTACAAGCTCCAGCTGGCCACGTTCGTGAGGTGCACCCTAGTGTCCTTGTGATACAAATGCACGGCTTGCTCGAAGCCATCATATGTGTTCAGGGCGGAACCGGTCACGCAAAGTCAGTATCATACTGGATCAGTCGATGGGCAGCAGACATGAACAGGGTAAATGATCTTTGAGGCGCCCGCATTGGTCTCGTGGCCCGTCACTTCTTATCTGGAAAACGTCACGAGTTACTATCGGTTCACCGAGGCCACCCACCTAACCGTTTGCGGGACCTTGCTGGTTCCAAGAGCTGTGCATAGTGGAGCGCTAAACTGCCACAATACTGCTGCCATGTCATGCATATGTATATCGTTTCCCCTCCCTCGTTACGTTTCCGAATTGCAGTGAGCCAATTACCGATTGTTGCTTCTTCAAAGGCCTCCGTGATTGTCATATTACATGGGTTTTAAGAAGTCTTGTGCAATGAGGAAAACATATGTACTGCTTGGACGGAGCATTTGCTGGACAGTGGCGATCGAGATATGAGGTAGAATCAAACACAGTGGGGTCGACGTGGACCGATTGAGTCGTACAAGGCCAAGACGGAATATAATAGCACTTCCAACACGTAGAAATGAGGGGTGGCAGCGAAACCCAGGGATAACAAGGAGTGATGTGAATGGCGTGAGCGCGAGGTGGGTGGAAATGTTCAAAAGGGTGATCTACAACAAAAAAAAAACAATAGATAACGGTTCATTAGGCTACAGCTCTTCTGGGATGGAAAGGGAGAAGTAAGGATGTTGTAGAGCACCACGGACTGTTATCCGTTGTGCAGGATCGAAAGCAAGTAGTCGCCGCACAAGGTCTGCAAACTCCCGGTTAATCAGGTCTGTAGGTGGTATCACATCCTACATATAAAGGGGTTGAGTGGACGTTCTGGCAGATTGTAGGTGAGATCTCACCTGGAGCGATCGTGTGGCACGAACATCCTTCTTACTCTGTCGTGAGGCTTTAGGTTTCGGCCAGTCTAACCGTGAGCCATCCTTGAAAAACTCTGGCTTTAAACGTGCGCCAGCGCGTGCAAAGCGCTCTGGCATCTTTCCCATGACCATCTCCATCATGGCGAGATGCTCTAGGTTGTCATGGGTTTGGTAGAGGGCGACCCCGGTGTAAAATTCCACGAGGATGCATCCCAAGGAGTATGCATCACACGGGTATGACCATCCCAAGCCTGCATATGCGTCTCAGTAAAAAGCCTGTAGACGCGGACGACAAATGCACCTAGGATGATTTCTGGTGCTCTGTAATGCCGTGTTGATACGACCGTAGAGTGGTACTCATCCTCAAACGTGGCAGATCCAAAATCAATGAGGCGGATGTCTGTCGATTGGAGGATCCGTTTGGTGCGCGGCGGCGGATTACGCTGCGGAATGTGTCATCAGAAACGCCGTCAGTATGCGCGGACAAGCACCGCATACCTTGCCAGGTACAGGAACAACAGCCAGTCTATAGTCATTGTTGACAAGTAAGATGTTTTCCGGTTTAAGGTCCGTGTGAATGAGGTGGAGATCATGCAAGACTGTACGGACAGTACTTGGTAAGAAAATGCACCAGAGGAAGAATGGAAACGCACAAGCGACACTGTCCAGTAATTGCCGAGCAAAAGACTGTATGTGGTGTCGCGGGAACGGGGCAAACTCGTTCTCTTTGAGGAAATCATATACGCACATGCCCAATAGTTCTGAAACTAGGCAAATATGGTTGCGATGGTCAAAGGTGTGCAACAAATGGATGCATTTGCTGGAAATGGAAAGGTCACGAAGTGCCTAGGGCAAGTCTGGGGACAGACGAACTGAACGTTTGTCGGATCTTTCTCCTTGAGCTTCTGTAGAACACGAATTTCGATCTTGCTTGCATCACGATATTTTGGGATGGCACGGATAATTTTGATCGCCACCCTGTTATGAGTGTGCATGTCGATAGCTTCTACAACTTTACCGAACGTTCCTTGGCCCAGGAGACGAACGGTGCGATCTGGAAGCCAGGGATATACGGCAGGAACGAAAGGCATGGAGGAGACAGCGTACATCGGTTATGAATTATGTCATCTGGTATGATGATGTAGTGACCTTCCTTGTCATCACAAGGAACGACCCCGCTGGATACCTGATGATAAAGATAGACGCGAGGATTAGGTCGTATTCGGAGTTGACGATGACTGTTACGTACATCCGTTGTTGCAGGACCGCTTCCACTGGCCCACGACTTCGTGGAAGGGATGGGGACCTGTGGCTGCAGGCCAGTAGCCAGTTTCTTGGTGATAGTCCCACGGGGTTCGTCAGCCTGGTCCCGCTTCCTCTTTTTTGGCGCTGGCGCCACTGGGACTGCAGAGGAGGTGGAAGCAGACAGGGCCTGAGCCTCGGCGGCAGCACGGGCTCTTGTTCTGATTGACGCAGTGGGATAGGGTCGGTTGACAGGATCATATCCGATGGGGAGAATGGTAGCGGGTGATATGGTCGATGGCGGGGGTGGAGTGTCATCAATGACGATAACTTCGCGGAGTCGACCTTGGTTGTCTACTTCTTGTACTTCACTGTAGCTGACGGTGAACTGGTGGACTCTCTTTCTCTTGCGGGAGACGACGGGTGGAGTTGGCATGACGGATGTGTTAGTGCGAGGTGAATTGAGGGCAGTGAGATGATATTGAGTGAGAATTTGGGGAGGCAGCTGGGGAGGCAGCTGGGGATGGACGACAGCCTGCATCAGTGGGGGATGGGTGGGTGGGTGGTGGTGGTGGTATGGAACGAAGAAACGAGAGCAGCACGGACCAGCCAAAGGTTCACCCAGCGAGTTGTTCAGGTCAAGTGCTATTTGTGTGTCCGTGTTTGGGCGGTGTGACACCCTTTTCGATTCTGTGACGCGGTGGCCGTCACGCGCGACCGTGACAGTCGCTCGCTGTGGAGGTCGTCGAACTGCACCCAGCGGACGTCGCAACATGCGGGGCTTGCCATTCCCCCCAAATGCTCTGTTTGACCGCGAAACTACAAGCGAAGTCGGATCTCCCTTTAGCAACGTAGACGACATTCCCATCGATCCTGCCCTCGCCGGCACTCCAGTCACCGACCACCCCCATCACCCGCATTCCCATGATCTCGTACAGGTGAATACAGCAATCACAGCCAAGGCGTTCAACGCGTCGCGTGTTATCATCATATGCAGACCAAGCCGGCTAACTACCCACTTTGATCAGGACCGCCCTCTTGTCCCCAATACCACTGCGGTGCCTGCGCGTACCAGGCACTACTCGCAAGAACCTTCTCAGTATGACAAGGGGCCTCGGGGTGACCCGTTCGCCCCTCAGCTTTCCGCCGCTTATATCCCCGTCCCAGAACCAATCCCCCAGGCTCCAAAACCCCAAAAGAGAAGGAGAAAACCCAGGAGAGAGGAAGAGTGTGGGTTTTGCCAGGGAAATGATTCAAAGAACAAACATGGACATCCGGAGCCCATGGTATCCTGTGAGGAGTGTGGTCGAAGCGGTGCGTTGAGCCATTATTACACAACACCCACGGCGGTGCTGAGAGTGCACTCTTTAGGGCATCCCAGCTGCATGGAACTAGGCGGTGTCGCAGACGTGGTGCGATCCTACCCTTGGAAGTGCATAGAGTGCAAGACCTGCGAGATATGTTTGGAAAAAGGCGACGATGTAGGCCATCCAGTGCACTTCTCCACCGTATTACCCACATCTTTTCAGGAAAGAATCCTCTTTTGTGATTTTTGTGATCGGGGTATGGACCAATTTGACTGCGCAGCCTCTTTTCGCCACTGAACTTCGGTGTAGGCTGGCACATGGACTGCCTCGATCCACCGCTCGACAAAGCACCCCCTGGCCGATGGCATTGTCCCATATGCCCTTCTATCGAAGATGTCCGCCCTCCAGATGATGCCCTCAACCAACCACACGCGTTTCCCCCAGCGGGACCTCCATATCCAATAGCACCAGACACAGACATGCCCAGCCCAGCAGTCGACCCCGAGGTTGAAGTCGACGTTGGGACTAGCGGTGAAAACAACGGTGATGTGACGGACAAGGACGAGTCCGAGTCTGATTCTTCCAGTTCCGATTCAGACTCAGATGAGGACACGGTGGGCGTTCCAACTCCCCGACGGCCTCAGCCTGTCAAGACCAAGAAGAAGCGTCCGAAACGTAAATCTGAGCCCCAAACATCGCACCAACCAAAGCGTATGCGTATCACCGTGCGCGCTCCGACTTCCCCCCTGGTTGTGCGGCTTCGCATACCACCTAAAGGGAAGGGGAAGGAGCGTGAGGAGGACACCGAAAAGAACATATTCGAAGACCTATTGCCGCCATCCGAGAGAGATGTCTCCAAGACTAGCATCGATGGAGTAGACAGGACGCGGTTCGATAGGAGTAGAGCGGCGGCAGATGTACGTCCTATGGTTTCCTGGTAGTATTGTAATTGACGAGTTGCGCCGTATAGGAGAAGCTTGCACCTCCTGCAGCAACATCAGCTACTGATTCACCGGTGGCCGGGCCGTCTTCCCGCCCGCTCCGTTCCCACGCCTCTCATCAAATAACCATACCACCCCCTTCAATACCTACTCCCTCTCCTGCTCCTTCCACTCCTGGCCTTTATTCCTCGACACCAGGCCAAGTCCCGCCAAGTCCCGCCACCCCTGTTGGCAACGACAAGCCCCTGCGCATACGGACGATCCGGTTTGGGCGATATGACATCCATCCATGGTACGACGCGCCGTTTCCCGAGGAGTATGCAAATATTCCAGATGGACGTCTTTGGATATGCGAGTTTTGTTTAAAGTACATGAGAAGTGGCTTTGCCTTTGATCGGCACAAGGTAAGGCCCTTAATGCATTTCTGAATATCTGCTCACTGCGCTGCAGATGAAGTGCAAAGCTCGTCATCCACCAGGAGACGAGATATACCGCGACGGAGCGATTTCTATCTTTGAAGTGGATGGGCGGAAGAACAAGATATATTGCCAGAACCTCTGTCTGCTCTCAAAAATGTTCCTCGACCACAAATCCCTCTTCTACGACGTCGAACCTTTTCTATTCTATGTTATGACAGAGTTTGACGATATTGGAGCTCGTTTTGTGGGATATTTTAGCAAGGAAAAATGCTCTCCGAAGGACTACAACGTGAGCTGCATCATGACTTTACCTGTGCGACAACGACAAGGATGGGGCAGCTTTCTCATCGATTTCAGTACGTTTGTGGATGTTTGATGTATTCGGTCGACGATTTATTCTGTCTAGGCTATCTTCTTTCTAAGAAGGAGCAACGCTCGGGCTCTCCGGAAAAACCCTTGTCCGCGCTAGGCGCCCTCGGATACAAGAACTACTGGACGTTGGCACTGATGCGGTATCTCAAGACGGCTCCTTCTCGACCAGCCCTTGAAGGTTAGCTATTGTCTCCTTTGCTCATAGGTTAATTCTCCCTCATGCAGGTATCATTCACCCCTGTCGTCAAACAGATATTAGCAAAGCGACCTCTATGACACTGGAGGATATCTACAACATCCTCGCACAGCAGAATATGATTGTCAATCAACCTAGTACTCCACCCCCTGTCCGCCCCACACCAGGACAATCGATCAAGTTTCCTCGTGGTCGCAAGAATGGGATTGCGCGACGGCATTTACAACGGACAAGCACCCAGAAGGAAGAAGAAGGTGGGAGTAAACCGGGCTCGCCCGTCACCCTCCCCACGCGCTACGAGATAACATGGGATCAAGTGATGGTCGATCGGTGGCTGGACAATTGGGAAAAAAAGGGGCACTTGAAGATCAAGCCTGAAAAGCTCAAGTGGACTCCGTTTTTGTTGACAAGGACCAGAGCTACTGGGCAGATCTTGCAAAGTGAGCCGGGCATCGGTATAGGGGCTATTGCTAGCACGGGCACAACACCAGCTCTGTCGTTGGAAGATGGCACACCGGCTGCGGTGGATAATAGTGACCGGGGGAAATCCTCGACGTCGGGCGCCGGAGAAGTGTCCATGAACGGCCGTGAACCTTCCGAAGATTCGGAAACTCCCGCAGCGCGTCTGTTTGATGATATGGTAGTGGCTTCCACTCCAAAGAAGCACTTGCGAAGCGGGCTCCAAGATGGCAGCACTCCCCGTCCACGATCTGATCGGGGGAGAAATGATCTCTATCCATTCCCTTTGCGGCAGACACGGTCTAGCCTTCGGCTGGTCATTGATGAAGATGTACGGCCACGAGAAATGGACGTTCAGAGCCTGGCCGAAAGCGTTCCCAACGGCAAGCACGATGACTCTGTTGTCGTTCCAGCTAAGCGACTCCGTGCACGTCCAACTCGAACGCGGAGACCCACATCTCCGCCATCGGTACTTGGACACACCCCAAACCCCCCATCGCCGCCACTACACCCCTCCTCACCACCAGTACCGCCGTGGAAGCGCAGAAGGGTGGACATTCCTCCTTGTAGTGGCTCACCGCCACTCTCTGAACCTCCAGGTGAAATGGCGGATGAGCAGTACGTTCATTTGCCAGTTCACTGCCAGAACTTTGATCCCCCCCTCGTCAACGGCCAAGCATGCCAATCAAATGGAATTCACCGGCATCCAAATCCTCTTGAGCAGTGCGCTGCTCTTGACGAGAAGGATGCCAGGCAATTCCACAGCATTGTGGTTCTTCGGGAGAACCCTTACCCTGACGACCCCAATGGGCTGAGACATCCTGATGTCAAGCCTGAAGATGTCAGTACTCCATTGACGGGTTCGATCAGTGCTCCGAGCGACAATACCGTAGTTGTTGCGAATGAGACGGACGGGCTTGCATTGCATGGTAAAGCTTCAATCGGGGTACGGCGACCCGTAATATTACCGTACTCGTTGGACCAGCACCATCCTATACGGCACACCGTGGGCGTCGATCCGCTTGATGTCCATGACTCGGACCTAGATGCGGAGGGAGACACGGATGATGAAGCGTGCATGTAAATGATGGATGGACACTGCATGGTATTTGTGTACTCATACAATTCCTTGTAATTACAGCCGTATTGACTATTAGTTATATTTCTCCGTAGGTGTTAGTAGAACGTGTGTTGATCAGCGACGTTAAATATGTGGTGGAGCGAACCAGTTGGAAAATGAACTCGTAGACTGTATTTGTGTCTGTTTGCTATTGGCTTCTGAAGCAGTGCGTGCGCCTTGCGAGCGAGCCACGTCGAGCGCGAGCGGTTCACAGCTGGTTCATTGCAGTTCATCGACCAACACATATAGAATGGATAACGGGCCACAACCGCATGGGTGAGCACATCCTTGCCATGTCGCAGCTGCCGCCATTCAGGATGGTAGCGATGTGGCCCTCCCCCATCTTTTCCGTGTCTCTCACCCTACTGCTTGCTGTGCAGTGATCCGAGCATGGCATTCGGGCACATACAACGAGATCCAACGCTTACAAACAGCGTCACTAACGTATCTGTAAGCCACGGCCCGCTCACTGCGCATGCACTATGATCCATTCTCTCCCCACAGAGTTTGAACCAAGCACTAGGATCGCACCTAACGCCCGGGTTGAACCCGCGACCCACATTTCACGAAGGGTCGTATAGACTCACGGATTCACCACCAACGCTCATTGATGCAAACGGAAATGCGAGATCCAACCAGGTCGTGGCAAGCTCCCCACATCAAGCCATGCATGATTTCACTGTCTCTCTGTCCAATGACAGCCCCGCCGCAAACGGGGCGAAGCGGAAACATGTCGATGGTTCAAACCCTTTATCAAATACCCATATGGGGAAGCGACGCAGGGATATAGAAGACATGGGAGACTTCGATAATGACCCCGCCCATGGTTCAAAACATTGGACCGAGGATGAAAAGACTGAACTGTTCAAATGGCTTATGGCAGATGGAGAAGATGATCATTGGAATGCCCTTCGCACTGCTAAAAATTCGTGCTTTCGAAAGGTATGTTGTGCTACCGTGTGAGATGGCATGCTAATCATAAGATGATTTCCCACCTAGTGTGCTACTGAGGTATTTGCTGGAAAGAAAACATATCAAGCGCTTAAGGGCTGCTATGAACGTAATTTCAACTTGTTCAAATCCATTCATGCTTTCGAGTCTTTCCATATTCGAGCGGGTAACCCGCCTGTGACAGCGATAAACGAAAACGACAGGCTACGAGAGTACGAGCGCCGTATACAGCTTTCCCGGAAAGGGGGCTGTGATATTGGGAACGTCAATGCCCGGACCGTCGATCATTGGCACCGGACAGGGTGGTATGAGATGTTTCGCAAGAGGTGAATTTGACCAGAAGTCCATGAGCTCATGCTGACTTGTACTAGATGGGAAAATGATTTCCGCTCAACGGGTAGTAGACATACTACCAATGGCGGATCAAGCATCGCACCAGCTGGCGGAGGGGACGACTTTGACGACGACGACCACTCACCCGACGTCGTAGAAACAGCTCCCAACCAACCAAAAACACTGATCACACAACCCTACACACGACCTTTGTCTCATCCGCAGTCGCAGCCGCAACCTGTTCACTCCCATATGTCGACTGTCCCCGAGATCTTACCCCCTGAAACCCGACCGTCGAGTTCGGGTAGTCGCACTCTTGCCTCGAACCATACATCTCCAGCAGACCCGCCACCTGCTAATGTCCCAGTACCTCACCATATGCTAACTGCCTGCTTGCAGCTCCTGCAGGCACAAGTACAGCATAGTAAACTCAAGTTGGACTATCTTCGCAAGCGTGAAGAGCGAGAAGAAAAGGAGAGCGTCGCGCGACGAGAGATCGAGCGATTACGATTGGAGCGGGAGCAGGCAGAGTGGGAGCATAACAAGGAATCTGTCAAGATGAAGCAACGAGCTCAGCTTGCTACCGATCTCTTGAGCAATCCTGTGGTTGACGGTTCTGTACGTCAAGCTGCAATGGACTATCTCAAGAAGCTTTTTGCGGATTGAATTTCGACGTGTTATCCTATGTGTGTCGTCTCTTGTTTTGTCTCACTGGTTCTACTTGGCTTTGTTTCAGTGGTTAACAAAAATAATGTACTCATTTACTAGTACAACCTCCTGTCAGGGAACAGGATATCGATGTAATGTGTATTGTCGCATCTGACTTGCGGGTAAGATCCAGCCTGTATGTATTTTACTTGATATCAGCTTCGAACCCAAGAACCGTAAGACGTGGTATTCATTCACCGGTATAACCATATCTGAGCAGGAGCGCTGCTTGTCAATGATTCTGGTTCATCTCCATCTCCAGTCGCCTAGCCATCTCCCTATCCGCCTCTTCGATTGCTCTTCTCCTTGCCTCTCGTCTCCTCTTCTCTAGTTCCTCTTCGTGCGCTTGTTCCCTCCTGGCAACTTCTGCATCTGCTTCCTCTTGATATCTCCGCTCCCTTGCCAGCGTGGCTTCACGCTCTGCCTCTTCTTGTGCCTGTCTGGCTAGGGCAAGATCAGCTTCCTCTTGTCGGCGGCGTTCAGCTTCGTTAGCTTCAAATTCAGCATCATATTGAGCACGCGCAAAGGCAGCATCCGCAGCCTCTTGCTCAGCGCGCGCTTGAATGCGAGACAACTCTGCTTGCCATTCACGTTCAGCCTCGTCTTCGCGCCGCCGACGCTCTTCCTCTGCGCGTTGCTGCCGTTTTTCCTCTTGCTTTCTTAGCTCTTCTTGCCTCCTCTCTTCTTCTTCTCGCTTCATCCGCTCTTCCTGTTTTCTTAGGCGTTCTGCCTCTTGCCTCTTCATTTCTTCCTCCAGTCGTCTTTGGTGTTCTGCTTCTTGTCTCTTCCTCACTTCCTCTAATAGCTTTTGACGTTCTGCTTCTTGTTTCTTCCTCTCTTCCTCCATCTGTCTTTGACGCTCTGCTTCCCGCCTCTGCTTCTCCTCCTCTTGCCGCTGAAGATCTTCTTGTCGCTTCCTCTCCTCTTGTTTTCTTTGCTGCTCCTCTCGCAGCCGCATCTCCTCAGCTTCGCGCTTGACACGTTCCTCTTCTTCCATGCGCCTGCGAGCCTCAGCCTCAGCCTCAGTTTGCAGTTTTCTTTCCCTCTCCTCCTCTTCCCGCCTCCTTGCCTCTTCCTCCTCGAACCTCTTGCGTGCTTCCTCCTCAATCCGCCTCTCCTCCTCCTCCTGGCGCTTGCGCTCTTCCTCAACGTGACGAAGACGTTCTTCCTCTGCCTTTTTCGCTTCCTCCCATCGTCGTCGGGCCTCAGCCTCTATTTCTTTTTTCTTTGCCTCCACTCGCCTCTCCCACTCTTCCGCATCAACCTTGGATACGGTACCGCCGACGTTGGGCTTCGCTCCGATATCTGACTCCGCCTGGGCACGTGCCTCATCCGGCTTAGGGATTGTTAATGAACCAGGGCTAGGAGGAATGGCTGAAACCGAAGCAAGTGGAAGGGCTGCCGGAGGCGCTATAGATGGTGATAGTGTGAGTGACGAAATCGGGGGCTGAGAAGCTGTGGCGGCAGCTGGGGAAGTGGATGCAGGAGGCGGAGGAACTGGCGATCGGGCGGTAGTCGTAGATGGCTGTGTCTGCGCATTTAATAGTGGAAATTGTGGTGGCGGGGGTGGAGGTGGCGAGAACGGAGCCGCTTGTTGACGTTGCGGCTGCACTTGAGAGGCTGCCGAAGGAGGCGGCGGCGGCGGAGGTGGCGGTACTGTGAAATACGGCTGTTGTTGTGTCTGTTGGACGGGCGCGACTGGTTGAGGGGTAGGAGTCGGAGGATGATGTGGTTGTGTTCGAAGCGGAGGTTGGGGAGTTTGGGCAGGAGCTGGGGTATGTGGCGGTTGTGGAAGATAAGGCATTTGGTACGGCTGAGGCGTTGTCGGAACCCGTGGCACTTGTGGAGGGTATTGCGGTGGTTGTGTAGGATACTGAGTCGAGATATAGGAAGAATTTAGTGTCGATGGATGAGATGGAGAACCCGATAAATATGGTTTCGGTGGAAACTCTTGTGCTACAGGCGTGGAGGCTGCATTGGGAGCATTGTTCAACTGCGAAAACTGAGGTAGTGGTGCAGATCCGGGTCGCGTATACCCAAACTGGGACTGTGCTGTGAGAGGTGTTCCAGCATATGGATGTGGGGGTGAAGATTGAGAGGGTTGGGGGTGAAGCTGAGCGTTAGACTGGTTAGGCTCATGACCTCCCTTTTCTTGTGAATGAAATGTGGACGATGGTTGAGGTGACAAACTGGGAACAGGAAATGAAGGAACGTAGACAGTGTCCCCTGCAGATTCTTCGATGATGATCGGCGGCGGGCCCCCATAATGATCCCGCACTGGCGACTGCATAGCCAATACTGGCGAGAACGGTGTAGGATTGGTTGTCAAATCGCCCGCTGCCCCTGAAATAGGAATGGAGTCAACATCGGGAAGAAGTGGGCCAACGGCGCTGGAGTGTCGTCGGGAATCCTGCCCAAATGCCTGTGCTGGTCGCCCTCCACGTCCTGGACGCAGAATTGTGGGGACATGTCCTGATTTCTTGCCAATGGGCTTTCTACTACCTTGCTCTTCTGGAAGAGGAGGTAGGTTGTCCTTTTCCTTGGGATTAACCCCGTTCGATGGTTGTGGTGCTTGGGTTAATGGGTTTACTCGAGGAAGCAGAGATATTGGAAGTGATGGCTGACTCGACATTTTCTCCCTGGGTCCAGGAAGAGGCGATCGGCCACGTTGAGGAGCACCAGACTGTGGAACGGGCGAGCTGTCAGAGGACGCTACATACTGCTCCTGCAAGGAGTAGCTGGAAACAGGGCGGGTAACTCGATCAGAAGGCATCAACTTTGAAGCACGACGAGTAGGTGGTGGTCGGGAATTTGCATAGAACGTCAATTCGAGATACAGTTGCCCCCTCGTCCCTGCTGAGGGAGTCTCTAACTGGATCCAATCTGACGATACAGTCAGTAGATGCACTGAATCCTCATCGACTTGTGCCCCTACCATCGAACTCGCCTGTCTTGAGCGTTTCCTCGATATCCATCGACCCCTTCCCGAGAAGCACATCATCCCCCTTCGTTTCCTGTTTATAACAAGCGACCTCCAGCAACCGGTTCTTCCGGTCTTGCCCCTCATCCGCGTAGACCGGGAACCGGAATTCGTCATCAAATAGTGGATGTTGCCCGCCTTTCGAAGCGACTTTAGTTTTCTCCGTCAAACCAGAAAGCGATACCTGGGCATAGGGGTCTTGCTTGTAGAACGAGGGCTGGTGAAGGTGTTGGGCTTTGAGCACGACGACGACGAGGGTGCCAATCTCTTTGGACTTGGACATTATGGGAAGGAAGTCCGACTTGGGTGTCCAGCTCGATGATGCGTTCTTGATTCAAGCTGTGGGATTGTCGGGGCTGTACGTTTTGTACCTTGGCTGTACTTCACGACACCCTGTCTTGTTCGTTAGGCCTAGCAAGACACGTCAGTTGAACATGCTTGAATCCAAGTGCATTATATCGCACAGCCAATTCACTCGAGTCTCCGTGAGTGAGGTAAAACTGGAAACAACTGGAAACAACTACCTAACACCTCCTGGAAATCGAATGTTGATTTACTTAACACTTGTCTATCAGTTGTCCATCCCCTCTTTTAACGTTCTTTGTCTCTCTTCAATCGACAGTAAAGTCTCTATGGCCACGTTTACTTGTGAGTACCCATTCGTATCACATGGCAGAAGGCGAACAGTTGTACAAGTGCCGCCGGAAAGTGAATATGATTTATAGGATAGGGCACGATGTGTTCCTAAGAGGAGCCAATCCTGGCTTGGAACATCCCTCAGTGCTCGATTAGCGGAGAAAGTGAGTGAAGCTTAAGGCTTGATTCAACCCTTGGATCAGTTCCGTTGGCCTGGGCAAGTAATCTATATGTCCGATTGTACTCAATCCTCTTCATCTTTCCATCAATGTAGGTTGGACCCACCGATGAGTGCATTTATCCGCGAAGGCCTAATGCTGAGGATGACTGATCGACTGATCATTTAGCTTCTACGTTCCTTGTTCGACGATGATTCCATCACATGATATTCCCCTCTGTGGAGTTGTATAGACGATTGGTTGCATGTATTCATGCGCTGATTTGTCGTGATCAAGCTTGGCAAGCGGGCCTATCCTCATAGAATTCCTCCTCGAACAGTAAGGCTATTGTTTCGAAAATTTCAGTGAAGATGCTCATAGCAGTGGACATGTCAGAGGACAATTTCATTTGCCAATTGATGATGCACGCTGTACAACTCAGGCAGATTTGAATAATTTTTTACTGTTCCCCTTAGGATTTGGCTTTAGATGCATGCATAGTGCTAGGGGCTGCTCATGCTCTATTGCTGATGCTAAGAGTACTGTACAATCTGCTTATACACGTGATACAAGGCCAACATGGCTAGTGTTTGTAGTTGTCCTCAGTCACTACGTCATTAATGCGTTCCTTCGCTATGATCGCGGCGATTAGGATCAAAATGATTAATGAAAAAAAGGCGGTTACCCTCCTTAAGATGCCTCTCTCGTTTGAAATTATCGTAGGTATCCCTACCCTTGGTCTCAATGAGGTGAGTTAAGGCGGCAGTAGCGAAACCGGCGCTGGATTATCGGCACTGATTAGTGATATGCTAAATTATCGAACATGGAAGCACACAAGAGTTGCTTAGCTTGCGCATGGTCATCGACTGCACCACCCTTTGCCAGGTGCTCATTATATTTTTTTGTGGCCTGAAAAAAACGTTAACCTCATTGCATTAGAGTGCTGACGACCCGTTACCTCGTATGCAACTGCGCCTGCGACGAGGTCATGCGAAAAGTTACCTTTATTATACACCTCCTAGATGGTCATGATTGAGTAAGAGGAGTAAAAGGGAGACGAGGATATTACGTTGTGAGCATTGGCTTCGGGGGAGTCGTCACTGAAAAAGCCCATGATTGACGGATAATTGTGGGATGAGTGTCTTCGTGGCACAGAAGGTTTAAATACATAGCTGACTGAGGTAAGACGTAATTTGACCTTGATCCATCAATCACAGCGGAAACGGAGGGTCACTAACCCGCCTTTTATTTCCATCCTTGTTACTCGACGAGTTCTTTTCTGATTTTCTGACAAAAGCGGTGGGCAAGGTGGTTCTAGATTATCGGTTAGCTGTGCTTGTCAAATGATCTCAGGACCACACCCTCCGTATATGACAGGAACAGCCTCGGCAGTTAATTGCAAACCTCGCTGAAGAAATCTGACTGTGTTGCTGAGAATGCACGTGTGAGGGATAACATGAGAGTAGAAAAAATCTGGTCGATAATCGATCGGCTGCAGGTATGGTGAATGCCCAGTTCAGTGTAGAGAAAGGGAGGCATCGTTGCGTGCACCCGACGCGACATCCGAGCCACCTAATCGCGATTGTCCGGCACCACCTGACGAGTGCATTAATAAAGAGATCTTAAAAACAGATTCTCCTGCAAAGATTGAATATTGAAGGTGATCAGTCAATCGATCATTTAGCTATTGCATAGCCAATTGGCCGCACATATTTATACACTTGCAAGAACGAGATTAGCCTGATCAGGGTGGGCAATCGGATTGATCTACGAGATGAGGTTGTTGTGGAGAAAATTTGGTGGGCAGGTCCCAAAGAACACGTTCACTGACACCCGTTAATCAACGTGAACCGTGGAAACGCATAGAAGGACCTGTCCTTCGGCATCTTCAGGGTTGAGCTTAAAGGGAATGAACTGTTCATGCTCGATCAATTAGTAAGTTTGCTGTACAGTGTAGGCCTGGAGTTATACATGCAAAGCCGGCATGGCTATTATCATCGGTAGTTCCGCTCCGTCACTACCTCACGAAGGCGTCTATTGGCTACAAAGGCTACGATTAGGATCAAGATGAACATTGGAAAGGGGTGATTTACCGGCTGCGAGATGCCACTCATCATGCGCGGCCCCACCATAGGTCTGAACGATGTGGGTCAGGGCGTCGGTTGCGAAATCGGTGCTATATCAATCAGTGTTACGATAAACTGATCAACGCGAAAGCGTACAGGAGACCTTGAGCCTGTACGTAGTTAACGACCTGGCCGCCCTTCTCCATGTACTGATTATATAGTCTTATGGCCTGAAAGAATGTGATTGGATTCACTGTATTGGAGCATTGACGACGTGCTACCTCGTATGCAATTGCACCTGCAATGAGACTGTCCGCAAGATTACCCTTGTTGTACACCTCCTAGATGGTCACATTTTAAAGACAGGAATGATAAGGCCACAAGGACATTACATCACGGACAATGGCCTCGGGAGAGTTGTCGCTGAAAAAGCCCATGGTGAGATGAGTCGGTGTGTTAACGAATTTTCCTCTGAATTTCGGACGAAAGCGAGGACGTTGTTCTATGTATATCAGCTGTTGGAGGCAGATTATCACATACCCTCCATATACAACCAGAATGTCTTTGAAAGATTCGCAGATTCGATAGCCTGGATGTATAAGGGGGTGGGTGACACCAACCTAGTACTACCTAGTTTGGTGCGAAATTACATAATGGAACTCGGCCCAGTTGCTCCTCAGGATCAGCGCTCAGCACTACCAGCACTGCTTCCCAACCGTGAGTACTTGAATGTCCGTGACCAGCGTGTATTAAGTTGATTCTGATTTGACATTAAGCGTTTCCGGAAGTCGGACCGGCGCGGCCTCAAGTACTACAACTGCGAATATGAGGACTTGATGAAGTTGTAAATCCCACACAAAAACGCAGTCATAGATGTGCAATGCCTTGAACGTGCGAAACGACCCGACACATACACACGCTCTGCACACTGCAGCCGCATGATCGAATCCATGCCCAATTCACCACTCTTGTTACGATCACTGTCGAAGCAACATTGGAAGTTCTTCACGCAATCTGGACCTCAGACCCGGCAACAAGAACGATATTGTCGTCCCTTCCACCAGCGTTACTGCACTCGTTGTATGCTAGCTGACGGAGTCACATTCCCGCTCGCGTTCCATGGCGCCGACTCACTTGACTAGGTTGAAGGGTGGCGTTGGGGTGAGTCCGATTCTCGGTCTAAATGCTATGCGTTGGCTGTCCAGACAAGGTGGATCATCCTGTTCTCTCTGCTCATAGCCCATCCCAAACTGCCAGGGTTCAGATTCAGGTGGTGAACGGGACTGATAATCAGATATCTAGACTCAGAAACAAAACCTCAAACGACTACACTGACGTGACTCCGTTGTCAGGATAGCGAGATGATTCTATATTGTCGGTTAGCCATGCTTGTCGGATTATCTCCAATCCATCGTACCCTCCATATACAACAAGAACAGCCTCGGTGATTTGGTGTGCAAAACCTTGCCAGGGGAACCCCATTGCGTTGCTGAGAATGCACGTGTGTGAGAGAAGATCGATGAAACCAGAGTAGTAGTCCTCATCGGAGGTCCCACCAATGATCAATCAACTGTAGTTTTGGAATTCAGGCCACAGGAGAAGGCCGAGAGGATCTGATGATCGGAGCATGATTGTTTGTGCGTGTCTTGTGCTAGTGCCAGTGAGACAAAAGACCCGGGACGCATCCTCGGGCCCCCAGGTATGTAGCTGTGCCTGGAGATATCTCGACGAGAGTGCCATTCAGTTAGGCACAACCACAGCTTCCCCAGAGCTAGTGCATCTATGCGTTCGAAACTGGTCAAGAGGGCGCGCGAGCTCCGTTTCATTTCCTCCACACTGGTGCGTAAGTACTGCAATATCACTTCTCCATCCCTGTTCATTTCAGTCGATATGTAATTTAAGTTTTATAACACTCCTGAAAAGCCATTGATGTTGAGTAGGAAGCCAGACTAGAGGATGGATATTAAATGATGAAACAAGTGGTATTGTTCCTGAACAAAGCATAAAAAAGGAATGAGTGATCTACATAGATGTAGTTATGGATAAAAGGGCAGTGTGTGCAAGATCGGGCACTCGGTGAATGACAGAAGTAATGGATTGGTATCTGCCACTAATAGGGTATGGCTTTGGGAGACTAGCACGGATTGCTCCTAGATTTTACTGTCTGTCAGCCAGTCGAAAGATTATTCGTCATGAACGTGCACGCTCGGATGCAGACATTATATCATCCAACGTTATGGAAGACGTCTCACACATTCCACGGAATATGCCATTCTGGATGGCGAAGAGGTTAGTGGGTGTATCGAATTCCTAGATAATGATCCGTTAGCCGGAAATACTTCAAGGATACGAGTAAAAACTTGCAGCTATTGTTCCAGCATCTAGGACACAGATTCTATCGTAGGATATTATCGTACGCAGTCGATCTGGAGGTTATGAGTTTATCTCTGAAAGCAAAGAAGGTTGCGCCAGTAATACTCACGAGCGATGCATAGAATGGTACGGTCTTTGAACTCGGAAGCAATGGTATCTTGGATCTTGCTATCGGTCTCATAGTCCACTGATGCTACAAAGCGAGATGAATCGACACTATCGGCGATAGTGGGGATTGCCAAGGCTCACCAGTGGCCTCATCAAGAACAAGTATCTTGGCATCGTTCACCAATGCTCTTGCGAGAGATACTAAAGAGCGCTGGCCAATAGACAAGTTGGCGCCCTCTTCCTCGATAGGACTATCAAGGGTAAAACGGGTCCCTGGAGCCCGCAAATCATTTGGTCGCCCTTCGGATGGGCTGGGCTCTGGGTCTCGTGAGGGCTCAACAAGATATGCTCGCCTCAAAGCATCCCAAAGGCGCGCGTCATCACACAGCCCAAAGGGATCAAGGTTCGTTCGTAAGGTGCCAGAGACTGCCATGGGGACAGTGAGGTCATTGTCATTATTGGAGGACACCGGAGACTCACAAAGGAACGCATCTTGGGGTATAATCGACATACCTTTCCTAAGTCGGGACAGGCCAACTTGCGAAATATCAACATTGTCGATCTCGATAGATCCAGACGACAGTTCGACAATGCGGAATAGAACCGTCATTATAGATGACTTGCCCGCTCCAGTTCTGCCTCGTCATTAGCTCACCTCTACTTCCATGGAGAGCAAAAATTGAACAACCTTCCAACGATACCTATCTTCTCTCTTGGAACTACAGCCATATTCAACCCCTTAAGCACCGGCGGCAATTCTGGACGGTACTTCATAACAACGTCTTTCAAGACGATCCTACCTTCGGAGGGCCAGCCGACAGGGATGGTAACTTTGTCCACGTAGTGTGGAGCCTCTTGCTCGATTCCTTCTGCGTAATGGACAATCCGTTCCACAGAGGTCATGCTGTTCTCTAGGTTTGCAAATTGGCGGATAGCCCACGCGAATGACTGGTGAAAAGGAGTCACGAGAGGCGAGCGCAGAGGAAGTCAAAATGAAAGACATGCCAGTTGAATACTAAGGATATAAGATAGGACTAAACCAGTTTCTCCTGGTGATATTGTGAAACGGGTGACCACCGTTAATAAAGCTGCAGAGAAAGTGAGGATGATTCCGAGAAAATCAACACGTATGCCAAGCCATCGCTACGGAACCATACTGTGAACACGTATCCTTAGGCAACCCACCAGCACCAACCTGATTGGCCACCATCAACCAGTAGGCTCTGGACGTTTGGTGAGTCACAAGTTGGAATAGAAGATACAGAGTAACCGACCTGTTCTCGATGTCTACCAATTCATGATTCTCGTGTTTGAATCGATAAATTTCCCCATATGCACGAATTGTTGTCAGTCCCGACAACGATTCTGAAAAATGCGAGTACAAAGACCCCCTCAGAATCGCATCTGCAAGGACATCAACAACGCAATGCCAATCCGAAGTTAAATCGCACCAAGTCGCTATGAACAAAACATTATACATCATCCAAATTCAGACTCGGACGAACAAACCGGCATACCTTGAGCTCTCTTGCACTGGCACGGTAAAAGATCGCAATGTAACAGTAGACAGATAGAGATGCGAAGACGACGATCAAGAACCAGGGTAAGATGATGGAGATCAAGATGGTAGTGCCAAGTATCTGTGAACCTGAATCAGCAAGCATACACAGTGCATCCCCTAAAAAATTGTCGATATTATTGATGTCTGTAATAAAGGTATTGCTACAATAGACCCCATGGTGCAACGAAGAAAATACCTTGCGCGAAGCAGTTCATGATACGGCCCAGGGGCTGACACAAAGAGTAAGTCGAGTTCTGCATAAGAGCAAGTAGAAAACTCACTGTTCTCCCAAAGAAGCTCATTGGAGCGTGGAGAACACGATGGATGGCCCTCTGAACGTAGTGAGGATCGTTGATAGCGCAGGATGATTCATCTTACCTCGTGCAATTGTTGTGAGGCATAGTAACTCAGAAAGGAAACTACAGCGCCTAGGAAGAACATGGCAGTGGCTTGTGAGACCCCAAGAACAGCATAGATGCCCATCTGGAATAGGGAAATATCAGTAGCGCGGTCAAGAATAAATTCCATTACATACATAGACACCTTGGGGGAAATGCCATTTCCTGCATGATGAATTAGACAGTGCAATCTCAACCATAAAGTCACTCACATTTCTCCCCAATAAACAAGCCTGAAAGAATGTAGCACAGTTAAGCTTTAATTCGTAAATCAGGACTTACCAGTAAGAAGATAATACATTGACTCCCTGAAAAAGGACCAACGATAGGAAAAGGAGTGGCACGAAAATTGCCCCACGTCCCGCTGAAAGGTATTGCTGATAAACCCTCCACCCCACAGCACCTATGTTACATTCTTCTTGTGTCATTACCTTGCTTTTCACGGCATCCTTCCAGGTTGACTTCTTAAAGGGGAATTTCTTGACTTCGTCTGAGGGTTTATCTTTTGATCCGAACTCATGGATGAATTCGGCAAAGGCACCGTCATTGGCTATCAAATCGTGGTAGGTCCCATGTTCGGCAATCTGACCATCCACAATAGTGTAGATGTAATCCACTTCCGGAAGGAAATGTAGTGCATGGGTAACGAGAATTCTGGTCTTGTCAGTGGGTCCATTCTTGAAAACATGGTAGAAAACATCTCTCCCGACATGAGCATCCAAAGCAGATAAGGGATCCTAATTAATAGTATGAACGAACGGTAAACACACAGATAGAGAACTGCATACGTCGAAGATCTGGATATCAGCATCATAGTAGAGTGCACGGCAAATACTAACTCGCTGCTTCTGTCCCCCCGAAAGGGAGACGCCCTATACAGGTGATTAGTGCCAGCATCATTGATGGCAATATATCCCTTACTTTCTCGCCAACTTCGGTGAGGTCATAATTAGGAAGAAACTGAAGATCGGCTTCCAAGCAGGCATCGCGGACGGCCTTCCAATATCTCTCCTTTTCAAATGGTCTTCCAAAGCAGATGTTCTCACGGATTGTGACATTCTTTCATGTGTATTAGACCTGGTGATAGTGACACCACTCAAACACATTACCTGTATCCAAGCGCTTTGGGCACAATAAGAGACAGTGCCACCAAACTCAACGGTGCCAGCAGTTCGCCGCATTTCACCAGTGAGACCTTGTAGCAACGATGTCTTCCCTACACCAGCCGCACCGACAATGGCGACCAGCTGGCCACGAGATATCTCCATATCTATATCTTTGACCTGGAAAATATTGGCGAGATCATCCATCTTCTGCAAAGTTTTGAAGGACCTAGCGGTGCTTTCATCATTTTTGCCCTTCCTGTCACCTTTGGTCTTCTTTAAATCCTCTGGCTGTGGAGAGGGGCTGTCCCAGCTAAAGGATGCACCCTTAACTTTAACAGCAGCATCAAGTTCGGGGTTTTGGACGAAAGTTTCATCCGAAGTTTCGGCATCAAAAACCTCATATAGACGCTCGCATGCTGTGGCCGCATCCGAGATGGCACCGATAGACGTAGCTAAGTCATGTCAGTCCGTGGGACAACGAAGAATGCAAGAGCGCTCACGAAGCAAGGCAAGGGAAATCCTGAGTAATTGGAAAAGGGTGAGAGAGGAAAATATTGTCGCCACATCAATTCGATGCCCAAGCAAAGAATAGGTGATGAACGCCATAACGGAAGCCATTTCAGGCAGAGCCATGGATATTGCATTCAACAAAGCCCGGAGGATGATAAGCGTACGAAGATAACTAGAAAGATTCGTGAATATCAACTCGGCAGGCGGGAAGATATACACACCCCATTTCTAGTTGACGAAACTCGGTGATGCGCTTCAAGAAGGGCATCTCCCAAGAAAAGAACTTGATGACTTTTATCCCACTGATTATTTCCTGGAGTGACCTTGAGCGTGAGTCTGTCCACTTCATGCTTTTCAATCTGAACGCGAACATGCATTTTGCTGTAAAGGTGTTGATGGGTGTGATGACGACGAGAAGAGCGAAACCTGCAAGAGCGCTAGGACCCAGGTTGATAAGAAGGAGGATGAGACAAATGATAAGTTGTATCATGCTTGTCCATGCAACGTGGAAGTAGCCCATGCAGAAGTTAATGCGTGATACGTCCGTCGATATATGATTAACGAGTCGACCGCTGCCAAAAACAGCTCTAGAACGAGGAGTGAATCTAAGGGCCCGGGAGTATATTGCTGTGATCAACCCTCCGCCTAGGAGGGCACCGCTCCCCATGGCCCGATAATAATGGTGGTGCATGCACCATGACGAAATGAGCAGTAAAGCGAAAAGCACAAACGAAAGTCCGATGCCGAGTCCTATGGATGGTGGTGGTTGTCCTGTCTGGTGGCTTGAATAAGAGTCACTTGCAAAAGTGATGATCCCCTGAATGCCATATTAATTTGTTGGGAAGCGTCAAACTCCAGCAAGTCCCACCTTCACAACGAGAGGACTGGCGACTCGAACAGTGTCTGAGACGACCTGGAGAAAACCGCCTGTCCAAAAGAACCACTTGACACTGTCATTCATAGCAAGAACAAGGCTTGCTCGGCGTTTGCCGTCCGCCTCCCTCCAAGCCTTTTCGCGTCGAGCCCTGCCGCCACAGATGGTCCACCAAATAACCCTTAAACCAGATTTTATTTCCCCCCTCTCCAACTTGACATTGTACTCCTGGGCCTCTTTGCGTCTCCTCTCGAAAGACTCGAGAATGATGCTGGCAATTCGATTTGAAGCACGGTCATCTTGCAACTTGTACAAATCCTGTGCTTCCAAGGGTCGGGCGTAACCTAAGATGAGGATAGGAGTGATCCAGCTGAACCAAAGCAGACTGAAGAAGCCCGCGGAAGCCTCTGGTATCATACTAGGGGCATCATAAACGAGCTTAACATCTTGCACCTGTGAGAGCGTGAAGTATCTGTGCACACACAGTTAGAGCTTGCTAGCTGCCAATAGCACGTATTGTCACTGCCTACCTGCAGACTTTGCGCCATGTTCGGTGCCACCACGTCTTTTGAGCTCCATGAACGTTCTCTGGATCAGAGGAACTGTCGGTGATTAACCCGTTGCCGCTGAAGACTTTGTCCATTGATTGGAGCAACCTCGAGAATGTAGGAACTTGTTGGGAAAGAACTGAACAGCATAATTCAAAATTGTGCGTTTTCGTATTTCAATCCGGCGTGAGCTTCAAAGGACGCTAACCAGAACTGAATAGATCCAAATTGGCCGATCCGGCGGGCCTACCATTACATACCCTGTGAGTCACTGATCACGGTGGTTCAGGTGAATGTCGAAGCGGTCCCGAATTTCCAGAAGATGGCTTACGGGTGCTGATTCTGGCTCCGTTATTCGAGCTGTCGGTGGTCACCATCACATCCTTCTTCGCGGGCTTCTAAGCTTGTGTTACTTCTGCCTTCTTGCAGATTTTGATAGTATGCCCTGTTGTACGAACGATCAGAGCTGCCACCTGCAACATAGTATGTACTATAATTTTGGATGGTGCTTTTTATCGCGTCATGGTCCCACAAAGCAGCTTTTTCTGTTGTCGGAGGCAGTTGAAGTTTGCATGCTATTCTTGTTCGCTGTATATTACAACGTAGGCTCAAACTTGAAAATCAATTAAACAACCATTGAACGTACTGTGGCAGACTACAACTGTTACTCCTCTTCGGATCGACTTGAGGTAACTCAGGTAGTAAATCTCGGATCCAGCTCCTGGGCCGGCCGGTTCGCCGAGCATGTCACAAATACAATATATTGACCTACCAAACAATCACGAAAAAGGAAATTCTTATTCCTGGACGCTGTAAGCGTTCCAGTGCACATAGTATATTGCACGGCTGTGCCTTTCAACGGCGGGAACGAGTCAATCCTTTCGTAGACAGCTTGGCGGACCGGCCGGCCCACATCTGCGAAGCTAAGCGCCAGAATGGCTTGCTATTCTGACGCTTAGCACCACACTAGTCCGTACTTGGCCGGAGCAGCTGTGCCACACTCAGATCGTAGATCACCCGTGTACACAGTAGCAAACAAAGGCATCACATGACATTGACTCTATCTTATCAACATTATCTAGTCAGGCCCATCTGTCAGAACGAGTACAAGTTGTTTGAGTGTATTACAAAGATTGTGACAATGTGGGGATTGGATGTCGTCATCCCAAGCCGTCTGGATAATACCAAGTATTTGGTCATAATCACCTTGTGAATTCTTGTGAGAAAACTCCCTAGCTTTGAAAAATCCCATTTCATATTCTCGAAGAGCAGAGAGGATCGCCGCCCCTGAAAATGCAAACGTGCATTGGATGAAGAAGTGATCATCAAGAAGTGTGGCCTCATATTTCTCACCTGACTGTGCCCACAAAACACCGAGAGGAAGGTCTATAAGGGCCGGATGGCCAATACATCCCTATTTACAGTAATGTTGTCTTATGAGCTTCAGCGGCCAATTTCCATTGCTGACGCTGACTCACCTCTTCATACAAAAACTTGTGGTCATGCAACAGTTCAACAACTTTCTGTTTGTAGTGGTCATGGATTTCAGTTCGTGTTGACTTTGCAACATCTTGTTTGTCTGGTGTAAGACAATAAAGGGAACGGACAAGCGATCTTGCATTTGTTTTGAATGACAAGTGCATTGAATTTGTACTGCTGATGATTTGTGAGATCGTTTTTTTGCTGCAGATGTCATCTATCTTCCACCACTCACGATCTATTCGTGTTAATGAATGAAAACTGAAAGAAAGATGCCGTTGATTCTCATACCTTATAGAACACTATTTATACTGGTATCAAGTGCGTGTTGCGCAAGGGTATCCATCTTGGCTGTAGAAGGAAACGGGGTTTCGCAAAGGATCATGCGCTGCAAATGGCCCTTTGCCCCCGACACAATCAATCTTACTTGTTCTTTACTGAGAGGAGAAACTGATGGAGTACTAATAGCGTGATCAATGTTCGAAGGGCCGTGAGGCATTGCTACTACACCCACTTGGTCCACAATCGAATGAACTTGGGCTGCTTCTACAGTTGGGACAAATCCAGACAGAGGCACTGCCCTGCGTCAGATTTCATGTTCACCTGTGATGGCCACATTGCTCACCCCCTGACGTACTTAGATATAGTATGAAAAGTTATATTGGTGGACATACCCGGATGACCCCTACATGCATGAAATGACCTCGTTTGGTTTCCACAGAGCGATTAGGCCCAAATGCACGTACATTTCGGATCAGATAAGGGGATGGGCGGTTGGTGGATTGGCGGGGATAAGGGGCTGTGCCAACAGCCTCTAATTTGGGGGGATAAAGGGTTGGGTTACGAAAAGTATGAGGAGCTTCGTGTCTTGGCAGTACACTGTAATTCAACGGCATAATAGATGCCATCAGGCTCAAGAATTCGGAGCTAGTAGAGCTCCCTGCTATGAAGGCGTTGAGATTGCCCCTGCTCGTGTGGTCATATGGTGTAGGATCATCATCAAGGAGGTTGCTCCAACCACCATCGATGTACGAGCCAAAATCATCGAAGGGACTCATGGATTGACCTAAATCATTGCCCATCACATCGTCCAATGCAGGGTAGTGAGGTTCTTGTGGGAATTCACTGGGAACTCCAAGCTGGGTTTCATCTGAGAGTAAGCTCGTCGGGTTCAGATTGCTCCCTTTGCCTGGTTTCTTGATCTTCTGTTGTCATAGTCAGAAACCATTTGGTGCAGTCAGTGTGAACGACATACTTTTCTCCCTCTCTGTTTCATCGTCCGATTGTCAGAGGACGTAGCGGAGAAGTTCAGCGAGTGGAAGGCATTGTGATTATCTTATTTACTTCACAAATTTGAACCAGCTTATCCGAACCAGCTGATACACCTGATAAATCACAAACATGATTAGATCACACACTCATAGCCATGAACGGGTGAAGACAATGTGTTACAGAATGAGTCTGGTACAGTCGCATCTATCCGAATCACTATCAGTACACATGAAATCCTCATGGGGCAAAGATCACATACTACTCTACGTGATCAGAACCATCGGTTTTCTCTGGGTCACTTGCATAGGAAATCTCTGGATCACTTGTATAGGGAACCTCCATGTCACTTGTGTGAACCTCCAGGTCGCTCATATGGGGAGTCTCCGGCTCAGTCCTGGAGACCTCGGAGTCACTGTCACTTGAATCCTCCATGTCCGAGCTTGAATTTCCGGTAGACATAGCCAGAAAAATGTCCTGTCCGTTAATAGTGCCAAGAGAAACACCAGCCTTCTCACTTCTCCAAAAGTCTCTCTGCATATGCATCAGCGTTGAAAAGATAACAATGTGTTTGGGTGGCTGCTCCCTCGGATGAGGTGCATTCGACCCAGGGACTTCTGGAGGTCTGGCAAGGCTCCCAGGGACTAAGGAGACTAGGAAACTAGAGAGTGGAAGGGTGGTTCAGTCACTCCAAGACTGAGCTCAAAGATATACACTGAAGAGAAGGATGTTGCTTAGTAAGCTAAGTACAAGCCTACATAGCTAAGGTAAGAGTCCAGTATCAGTACTACCAATCTACACACCCAGAGACAGGACTGTCTCTACAGCGTCACACACTCATCATCCAACAGCTTCTGTGCAGCCATTTGCTCCTGGGGTTGGACATCAACACCTTCGGCTCTGCACCAACCCCTCCAAAAGTCCAATGCCTTACGAGAGACTGTGCTCCGTTCTTCTAGGTATTTCAATGAACAGGCATGGAAGTCTTTCCACCTCTCAAGCCTCTCGAGTTCCCACGATACCGTAAGGACATGGTAACAGGTCACTTCACAGTCTGCATACTGAGCCCTGATAGCGTCACGAACAATGTCTGTTGGTAAGTCTCAGATGATACCATCCAAAGTATCCTGGTGCTGTACAGGGAGTTTGAGGACATCATATTTGCATTGAGAACTCTCTCACCTCGCTGGATTCAAGCTCTGCATCTGGGTGATAAGCAGGGTGATAAGCGTCTACTAACCCCCTGCGCATATTGGAAAGTCCTAGGGGTCCGCCCCATTGATGGACTAAATACCACATAATGAACCTACATTGTACCATACTTTACGGCCAGCGGTGGTTGACAATCGGCCGTATCTTATGGGCCAGCAGGGGTCAGGCCGGACTACAGGGTGTTGCCATGATATATGGTCCGGCCTGTGTGTGGAATTGTCACCATAATACACAGTCCAGCCTGGGGGTGGGTCACCCATAATATAGGGTCGGGCCAGGATGCAGGTATCACCATAGTGTATGGTCCAGCCAGGGTGTGTAGTTTAACCATGATATACAGTCTGGCCTGGGTGTGGGTGTCACCATAGTTTATGGTCAGGCCAGGGTACCGGTGTCACCATCATATAGGGCCTGGCCTGGGTGCAGGTGTCACCATAGTGTACGGTCTGGCCAGGGTACCAGTGTCACCATAATATACAATCTGGCCTGGGTGTGGGTGTCACCATAGTTTATGGTCAGGCCAGGGTACCGGTGTCACCATAGTGTACAGTCCAGCCAGGGTACCGGTGTCACCATAGTGTATGGTCCGGCCAGGGTACCGGTGTCACCGTAATATACAATCCGGCCTGGGTGTGGGTGTCACTAGTGTTTTAAGGTCCAGTCCTAGGACCGATGAAAGACCGAGGACTGGACCGGACTGTGGTCTCGGTCCTGCACTGGTTGGCCAACTTGCAGTCTCGGTCCTTACCATTGAGATTGAAATCAAGGACCGGTTGCAGACCGGTCCAAACCGGTCTTTTTTGATGTAGTGCATGCATAACATTTCACTGACCATATGAAAGGCACACAGACGTAGTATGATACAATACCCAAACTAAACCATGATGACATCATTGACATCACCCATCTGATCATCCCTGGACAATTCTTCATCAGCTCGTACAACTCCTTGACGTCTTGAAGGAGAATATCTTCGACTTCGCAAGAATTGGCTTGAGCATGGTCAACGAGAGAGGAATTCCACGTGTGCTTCATGATTTGAAGTTCTTCGAAGCGACTAGATCCAAGGCGGGAACATCGATCTGTAGCTATTTCGGCACCGGCCGAAAAAAGCCGCTCACAGGGGACAGATGATGCAGGGACTGCACAAACATCTCGTGCGATACGTGAAAGAGTTGGATACACATGAGCATGTTTCTGCAAGTTATGTCAGTATACGAGGCATGAAATAGCATAGTGATACTTACTGCCCACCATGCAATAATGTCCATATCCTTCGAAGCACCTTCAATGACCACACTGAGATAGCAGCATAATTCAGTGGCCCAACCCAGTGAGGTGCTGTTCTCACAAGCAGCTTTCTCCAGGAGCTCACGGTGATGCCAATCAAATGTGGAATCAAGGGTGGCAGAGCCTGTAGTGGGAGATGACTGAGATGCAGATGTTGATTGTCCATGGGCGACAAGTTGGCAGCGGGATTCCTCCTGAGCTTCTTTCCAATAATCACGCATAGCATTCTCAATGATCTTCAATGCCTCATCATGCCAGTTCTTTGCATTTGGATCACCCGCTGCTTGTTGCTGTTCTTGTTCTTCAGCTCCTCCCCAAGCCATCTTAATGTAATCCAACTTGTAGTATGGATGGAGAACTGTCAAGACAATCAAAATAAAAGTGCATCAGAATCAAGTTGAACCTACTAAGTGCCAAAACGTAGACCGGCTTATCATCAAGTTTATTATAATACTTTCTGATCTTGGCAAGACCACGGCCAATGGCAGAGTGGTATGGGCGATACTTTGGATTGTTCTGCTTCGCTTCCCAACTTGTTTGAAGTTCTTCGAGCGCTGGAATGACATGCCAGAGGGTCAGATGTTGCTCTGCTGAAAAATATTGTTGGATTGCATTGGCATCTGAGATGATGGCCTGCATATTGTTGACGTGCTCCCAATCAGCGGCTTTGAGCGTGAACGCCGTCCATGGGATTTGTTTATCAACATGGCCATCCCTAGAACGTTGAATAGTTGTAATGGGACCGAATAGCTCGTCTGCAGAGGCAATGAATAAGTTGATTGGCTAGAATAATCTGTATAAGTTCCTACATTAGTATTGGTAAGACTAAAGACTTACCTGACGAAGATCATATGCACGGGCAAGCATCTTGTCTGCTGTGCCCCATCGAACATTGCTATGCAGTGGTATCGTGCGTGGAGGATCAATTCCACACCTTCCTTGAAGTGTTCTGAAATATTCAATCCGCTGGCCTGAGCACTGAATCTATTTGATAGGTAAACTTAATCATTGATCAACAAGGCAGCCACAGAAAAGATAAACAAACCTTGATGGCCAATGTACGCACAGCAGTGATCACATCAAGAGAGTCTCCAAGTACACGATTGTCGGGGAGCATAGGGTCATATTCCCAGATGGCTGACGTGGTCTCGACAGTTGCAGTTTTGGTGATGGCAGCCATGAGATTGGTGACACCTAGGTTGACGACATGCACAAGGCAGAACAGGCAACAAGTGAATGGGTCAAATGAATAGATCCTGCGTGCATGTAGAAGCCGCTTGACGGTTTCACAAGTCGTGTCGTTGTTACTGGCATTGTCGGCAGTGATACAGTAAAGCTGTTGCATATTCGTCAAGTCAAATTCAACACAAAAGAAATCTTGGTCTAACCTTGCTGGCTCCCACAGAAATGAGCCCAGCCCGCTCGCAAAGCCCCACAAAATAACACCCAACATTGTCTCCAGTGTGTGATCCCAAAATCCCCTGGAATGCAATGACTTCAGCTCGTAAAGTCCACTTTGAGGACATACTGTCGATATGGATCCAATGCGCGGTGATGCCGAGGAAAGATGCCTTCGTTTCATCCACAGACCAAAGGTCCATGGTTGTTGATACACACCCAGCTGATGTTGACTGTAATGGTTTGGCTTCAGTACATGATGGATAGAGCTACATAAAACACCCAATTACCTTGATTTCTTCCTGGATCTTCTTAAAAAACGAAGAGAATGCGTTGTGCAGGTAAACAGTGATGTCGTGAGTTGAAGGAATGTCTATCTTAGTTGCAGAGGGTCGCATGGAAACAAGGCAGTTCCGAAATGAGACTTTGTCAGCCACTGCTAGTGACTTTTGTGTGTCTAGTTGATTACCGTTCACATAGCTTTGCAAACTGACTCACCTGATTATTGCACACTACAAACTCTGCGACTGATTTCAAGACATCCTCACGCGAGAACGTCCATGCACTAGCGCCTGTCACCTTTGAAAACTGACCGTCAAGAGTCATCTGCCCAGGCACTTTTTTCTTAACTGCTCTTCTTTCAGCCAGTATGTTGCGTGGAATTGTGTGGTGGTTTTCCTTAATCTTCTGAGCTTCACAGCATTCATGATATACTTTGTAGTGGCAGCGAATGTGTTGGCGGCACGTGGAGTTCCCCCCCATGAAAAATGCCTTGCACTTTCCACGTTTTGCTATCAAGTCCTCATCTGATCTGTATTGTCGTAAGTCCAAGCAAGATAAGCCGCCTTTTGCATTCACTTACTTGCATACATTGCACCAGCGCCCTGCGACCTCCTCAATGCTCCCATCAGGCTTGATGAACTTGACATGCACCCGATCGGAAAAGATAGTAAGTAAATCCTTTGTCTCCCCTCTCTTTGTGTGCTTCACATCAGGTACTGTAGCGTGATGTTCATGCAACAAGTCGTCCTTCGCATCAATCCAGTCAAGCAAGATTGCAAGTTATTGTGCTAGTACATACCTCATCATTTCCCTGGCCCTCGCTGATACCCTCATGTTCCTTGTCCTTGACCTCCTCAATGTCAGATTCCTCATCTCTATCCTCCATTTCCTCAACTGAAGTGGAGCTGCTGTGGTGCTCTCGTCTCTTCTTGCTTTGCCTCTTTGAGCTCTGTGGAACATCTTCGTCATTGTCCGACTCACTGTGGCCTGAGCTGGCCCTTCGTTTCCCCAACTTTCTTTTTGAGGATGTCTGGCGCTTTGGTGCATGAGACCGTGCATTTGTCCATTTCTCTTTCTGACTTTCCAGCTCACGCCCCTTTGCAGTCACGACTTTTTTTCGAGAGGACTTTCGAGCTTCGGACATGACGGAAGAGAGCTGAGAGTTAGACCGGGAATTGAATTGTCCATCTTTATGTACTTGCTGCTGCACAAAATACACTGCTTTGTTTGTATGTTTCGGTCTTTGATGCGAAGGAAAAAATTTAGGACCGGTTGCGGTCTCGGTCCTTTCCAAATTAGGAAAAAGACTGGACCGGACCGGACCTTAAAACACTAGGTGTCACCATAATTTATGGTCAGGCCAGGGTACCGGTGTCACCATAGTGTATGGTTGGGCCAGGGTACTGGTGTCACCATAATATACAATCCGGCCTGGGTGTGGGTGTTACCATAGTGTATGGTCTGGCCAGGGTACCGGTGTCACCATAATATACAATCTGGCCTGGGTGTGGGTGTCACCATAATTTATGGTCAGGCCAGGGTACCGGTGTCACCATAGTGTATGGTCCGGCCAGGGTACCAGTGTCACCGTAATATACAATCCGGCCTGGGTGTGGGTGTCACCATAATTTATGGTCAGGCCAGGGTACCAGTGTCACCATAGTGTACGGTCAGGCCAGGGTACTGGTGTCACCATAATATACAATCCAGCCTGGGTGTGGGTGTTACCATAGTGTATGGTCTGGCCAGGGTACCGGCATCACCATAATATACAATCTGGCCTGGGTGTGGGTGTCACCATAATTTATGGTTGGGCCAGGGTACCGGCATAGTGTACGGTTGGGCCAGGGTACTGGTGTCACCATAATATACAATCTGGCCTGGGTGTGGGTGTCACCATAATTTATGGTCAGGCCAGGGTACCAGTGTCACCATAGTGTACAGTCCGGCCAGGGTACTGGTGTCACCGTAATATACAATCCAGCCTGGGTGTGGGTGTCACTATAATTTTGTTGAAGTCGCACGTGCACCCGGCGTAAACCGTCGATGAAGTGCGCACAAGACTGCGACCCATATTAGTGTAGACTTAGTAATAGTCCTCTTTAGAGTAGATGTTACATGTCACACGTCACACTGTAGGGGGGGGTTGGGTGTTGCTGCTGCCTCAGGTGAGGCACGCTCGACCCAGGGGCTTCTGGAGGTCTGGCAGAGCTCCCAGGGACTGGGGAGACTAGAGGAAGTAGGGAGAGTAGAG
The DNA here is from genome assembly GCA_037178675.1 of Scleroderma bovista. Taxonomy (NCBI): domain Eukaryota; kingdom Fungi; phylum Basidiomycota; class Agaricomycetes; order Boletales; family Sclerodermataceae; genus Scleroderma; species Scleroderma bovista. The sequence goes on from JAYMGJ010000391.1 coordinate 87,930, forward strand.
GTGTTCAGTCACTCCAGGACTGAGATCAAACATATACAGAGGAAAGAGGGAAGTTGCTTAGTAAGCTAAGTACAAGCCTACATAGCTAAGGTAAGAGTCCAGTATCAGTACTACCAATTCTACACCTAGAGACAGGACTGTCTCTACAACGCATCACAGTCACGCGTCACACTATTTGTTGTATATAAACAGCATCCACCGCTTATATAATATAACAGCTCTTAACCAGCTACCGCTACCATCTCTGGTTGTGCACTCCACCCAACAGGTGAGTTGGAGTAGCAGTTCCTCTATGTATATAGGTATTGCTTCAACAGGTTATGAGCCCTGTGAGCGCACTGTGTGCAGCAATGCACCAGACAGCGCTCCAGCTCCCTGAGCGTCGCTTTAACTAGCTTGACGCTGTGGACCACAGTAAACTCCTAGCTGAGCCCCTGCACAGCCACAAGGCAAAGTCGGTTGACGACTTGCGCCAGACAGTGAGCTCCTAGTTGAGCACCTGTACTGCCACAGGCGAAGCCTGTCGATGACTTGCGCCAACCATGGCGAACATCGTCGATGACTTGCACTGGCATGACCTAGTCATGAGTTAGCTGTTGACAGAAGTGCTTTCACTAGCACTCAGGTGTTTCTTCTTTTCTTGCTTGTCCGTTGTCGCATTCACTTGCTGACTCTGTTGACTACCCAACAGAACATCGCCATGTCCAGCGCTCTCGACAAGATGGTCCCCGTGTTCACTGGCTCCAACTGGCAGCAGTGGCACACCTCTATGCAGGCCTACCTCCAGGCACAAGGCCAATGGTACGTTTACTCGACGACGCAACCCGTTGCCGGTCACGATGACCGAAAGGAGTGGGATGATAACACCGAGAGAGTGCTCGGTAATATCACCTTGTGCCTCGCCCCCTCGATCCAGGTCGCTGTCTCGAACCTCGACAACGTCAAGGACGTCTGGGACCACCTCAAAAAGAACTTTGGTGCCCCCAGTATCGGCTCTGCCTACGCTGAGCTCAGCAAGCTCCTGGCGACTATCATTCCCACTGGCTCCCATCCCGCTCCAGCCATCACCAAAGTGCTTAGCCACTTCGCGTATCTCAAAGATGCTGGCTTCGAGTTCCCTGCCCGTGCAGGCGATGATCATTCTGTGCAAGCTCCCTCCTACTATGGAGGTCGTAGCTCAAATTCTCAGCCAGACGTCGCCGGACGAGATCAAGAATCTGAAGCCCGACGGGATTGTCAAGGCCGCCACGCTCTCATTCGAGCAGAAAGGTGCCTCTTTGCGTGCCGGTGGTAAGGGCCCCCGGGCCAATAAGCTTAGCGCTGTGAAGCGCAAGCCAGCTGACCCCAAGTTCGCCCAGCAGCAGCAGCCCCAGAGGCAGCAGCAGCAGCAAGGCGGGTCCAACGGCGGTATGAGTGGAAATGCTCCTGCCCAAGGACAGGGAGGCCGCACCCGACATGGCGGCAAGAAGGCTCGCGCTCGCCGCGAGAACGCCCAACAAGCCGCCTTCGCTACATACGTCCACTACGATGGACCAGAGCCCACTGTCGACCCTCGCGCTTTGGCTCACACTCCCGGTGCTGCCCACTATGGCCCCCCCGCATTCGATAATACTATTCGGGCCTTCGATTTGGCACACCGCTTGGGGGTAGAGCCCTCCTGCCAGACCATCCGCACCCTCGACCAAGTCGTGTTGATGGCGAGTGCGAACCTGGACCAGCCCGAGGCTGGTCCCTCCTCGCTGAAGCGCCCTCGTCTTGAGGAGCGCATCACATTGTATGAGGAGGATGCCATCTCCTTGGGGGATGATGAACCCTTCGCCCACGAGCCTTTTGCCGACAACGAGTTCGACGAAATCGACGCAATGGTCCTCGACCGCTACAACACGACATCGATGGCGATGGGCGTGGAGGCCAGCCTTTTCAGGCAAGTACCTTCTGCATGCGTGCTGACCGACACTGACACACTCCCTTTACATGTGCGCTTTACACCGTCACTGTATATAGCAAGTAGTAACTACAATTTGTCATGTCGTGTCTCCTCGAGTAAAGCATATATTTGTTCGTGTTCTCATGAAACGAGTGATGCACGCTGTGCTGGCTGTAAGGGAAAAATGGTCGATGATAGTGAACTTTCTGGTGCCTTCTGGCTCCTAGACTCTGGCGCATCACGCCACTTCACTGGTGACATAGGCGATTTCGCCTCTTACAATGCGCTAAAGCAAGTGCACTACACCAAAACGGCTAATGGTGTAGCACTAATTGCTGGCATTGGCACGGTATTACTCCGGTGCCTAGACCACAACTCAGGGGATGAGAAAGTTATCACACTCACCTAAGTGCTCCATATGCCAGGCGCTACTGCACGCCTTATTTCTATGGGCGAAATGCTCCAGCGTAACTATAAAGTCACTGGCGATAAGCGAGGCATTAGCCTCATTCATAAAGCTGAACGCCTATGGTTTGGGCCAGACCCAGAAGACGATCGCAACATCATTTTCGGGATTAGATCTATCCCGATAATTAGATCTAACTACATCGCCTCCGTGAGCAAAGTCGATTACGACATTATGCACCGGAGATTCGGGCACCCCTTGAAGGAAGTACTCCGACGCGCGCAAAAACATACGCAGCATTTCCCGGAGATCCACTTTCCAACTGAGGATTGTGTTTGCCCTGGATGTGCTCTTGGAAAGATGCCCAATCAAGCTTTCCCAGAGAACGAAAGACGTGCTTCCAAGCCCTTCAAGCTGGTGCACTCTGACCTGAAATCCTTCCCGGTTACGTCGTACCGGAAGTTCAAATATGTTATCACCTTCTACAACGACTATACTTCTCATGCCTGGACTATGCCTCTTCGCTCCAAAGCTGCAGCAATTACGGCTGCCAAAGATTTCCTCGAAATGGTGTGAGCCCAACATGATACGCACGTCGTTGGATGGATGTCCGATGCCGGCGGAGAGTATAAATCTGATCTATTTGATCGAGCACTCCTTGAAAAAGGAATAAAAATATATCAAAGTGCTCCAAGAACCCCCATGCAGAATGGCCGCGCCGAGCGTTTAGGGCGCACTCTCATGGATAAAGCTGAGTCTATGCAGCATCAAGCTTGCATCCCTGACTCCTGGTGGGAATTTGCGTTCGCTCATGCAACTCACCTTTACAACCGTACCCTGGTAGCTCGCCTGCGATGGCGCACCCCCCATGAAATGCTTAAGGGGGAGATGCCTAACATCGACCACCTACGTGTGTTTGGCTGTGGAGCATTTGTATACCTCCCAGCAACGGCTCGAGCAAATAAGATGGCTCCCAAGTCGGAGCTTATGACCTATGTCAGTGTTGCCCCGGGCAATGAGCACAATTTCTTGTTTATGCGCTCCACCAATGCAGTGTTTACCGCTGCTCACGCCGTCTTTGATGAGCGTCACTTCCCTCGCTGCCCCAAAAACAGGCGCGAACCTCTCGAGAACCCCTTTGGAAGGGCAAATCCGAAACCTACCACCGATCGACCAGGGAATCCCCCTGATGATATTGACAGTGATGATGATGTGGAACACGACCATGGCTACCCACATCCCCAAGCACAGGATGACGATCCAAAGCGCGAGGACCCTGAGGCTCCTGAGGAAGAGCCTAACCAAATAAATCCTCCCCGTACGCCATCTCCAGTGCCTCCACCGGCACTGAGAACACCTTCACCGGCGAGAAATCTGCCACCTCCAGCACCGCAGCGCCCTGGCCGAGCTGAACGCCGCCAGAATGCGCCGCGACCCCCTGCAGTTAATATACCTGCCCGCCCCCAACGTGAACGTAGAGCGCCATTGCGCCCCAGTAACGTGTATGGTGAGTGGCGACATCCCATTGAGCAACTCCGGGATATCGAAAGTGCTTCTCGATGGCGAGAAACAGTGGGTGAGGCCCCTAGGCCCCCACAACCGGACACACCAGACCATGTTCCTGGTGGTTTCCCCGACACCTCTGCAATGCCCAGTGAGGAAGATGTGCAAAAGATGTGTGAGGAAGGGGGAGCAAACCTAGTCCGTTATCTGATGGGCAAAGCCCTCGAAACCCGCGACCCTCAGTATGAGAGTGTCCGCAACTGGTCCTATAAGGACATTGCTCGCTTACCCCAAGCTGAGCAGAAACTCTGGCAACTTGCTTGCCAAGAAGAGCTCGACGTGCTGCGAAAGCGCAAAGTCTTTGAGCTAGTTGACCATCCCCAAGACTGGAAGGTCATTAAGAACCGATGGGTCTTCGACGTAAAGTCGGATGGCCGCAAGAAAGCCCGCTTAGTAGCGAAAGGCTTCTCCCAGGTCGAGGGATTAGATTTCGACCAGGTCTTCTCACCAGTCGTGCGCTTTGAAACAGTGCGCCTCATGCTTGCGCTTGCCACACTTGAAAACTGGTACATTACTGGACTCGACGTTTGGAGTGCCTACTTGTATGGCAAGCTCAACGAAGAGATCTACATGGAACAACCCGAAGGGTTTGCAGTTCCCGGGCAAGAGCACAAAGTGCTCCGCCTCTGGCGTGCCCTCTATGGCCTCAAACAGGCCGGCCTAGCTTGGTGGCGCACACTTGATGAGTCCCTCAAGGAGCTCGGGTTTGAGCGCCTTAAGTCTGAAGCAGGCATTTTCTTCTACAAGAAGAAAGGCACCAACATCGTCATTGGTATTATCTACGTTGACGATGCATTATTCTGTGGCCCTAACAAGGCTGTTGTTGATGCCATCAAAGCGCAGTTCATGCGCAAATGGGAGTGCAGAGACCTTGGAGAACCTAAGGAGTTCCTCCGAATGCGAATCACTCGCAAGGGTCGTGCTATCCACTTGGACCAATGCGCGTACCTCCAAAAGGTCATCGAACGCTGTGGCATGCTTAATGCAAAGTCCGCAAGCACCCCACTACCGGCTGGCTACTATGCCGCCAAAAATACAGAGCCTGTTGATGCGGAACTCCGCTCCCGTTTCCAGACGGTTATTGGGTCCCTTCTGTACCTTATGTTAGGCACTAGGCCCGACATTGCCTTTGCAGTCACCCATCTCTTGCGCCATGCCACGAATCCATCCCAGGACCACCTCTCCAAAGCGCTCTATATCTGTCGCTACTTGATTGGTACACCTAATTATTCCCTAGTGTACAATGGTGGATCCGGTGCTGGCCTGATTGCATGCACGGACTCAGATTGGGGATCAGACCCTACCTCTCGCCTCTCGCAGACAGGTTTCTACCTGAAACTTGCAGATGGCTTGATCAGTTGGACTTCTCGTGCGCAGAAGACTATTGCGTACTCATCCACTGAAGCTGAATACATGGCTTTGAGTGATTGCGCTCACCAAGTTACCTGGATTCGAAGTTTGCTCGGTGAGCTCGGCTATAAGCTGAAAGCTATCCCGATTTGCGGTGATAATCAGGGGTCCATATTCATGGCATCCAACCCTGTAATGGAGCCTCGCTCCAAGCACATCGACATCCACTACCACGGAATCCGCAAGTCAGTCGCGAAAGGTAACGTGGAACTATTCTTCATTGATGGTGCTGAAAATCCCGCCGATCTGCTCACCAAGAACTTGCCCCGTGAGAAATTCGCGAAGTTCAGAGCTCAACTAGGCTTACAGTTTCCCTCTGGCAGCATCTAGCGCCTTATTCGCTGAAGTGCTCTACGTGCAGCACAGCGAGGGGGAGTGTTGAAGTCGCACGTGCACCCGGCGTAAACCGTCGATGAAGTGCGCACAAGACTGCGACCCATATTAGTGTAGACTTAGTAATAGTCCTCTTTAGAGTAGATGTTACATGTCACACATCACGCGTCACAGTCACGCGTCACACTATTTGTTGTATATAAACAGCGTCCACTGCTTATATAATATAACAGCTCTTAACCAGCTACCGCTACCATCTCTGGTTGTGCACTCCACCCAACAGGTGAGTTGGAGTAGCAGTTCCTCTACGTATATAGGTATTGCTTCAACAAATTTATGGTTGGGCCAGGGTACCGGTGTCACCATAGTGTATAATCCAGCCAGGGTACCGGTGTCACTGTAATATACAATCCGGCCTGGGTGTGGGTGTCACCATAATTTATGGTCGGGCCAGGGTACCAGTGTCATCATAGTGTACGGTCCGGCCAGGGTACCGGTGTGATAATAATATACAGTCCGGCCTGGGTGTGGGTGTCACCATAGTTTATGGTCAGGCCAGGATACCGGTGTCACCATAATATACAATCCGGCCTGGGTGTGGGTGTCACCATAATTTATGGTCAGGCCAGGGTACCAGTGTCACCATAGTGTATGGTCCGGCCAGGGTACCGGTCACCATAATATACAATCCGGCCTGGGTGTGGGTGTCACCATAGTGTATGGTCCAGCAAGGGTACCAGTGTCATCATCATATAGGACCTGGCCTGGGTGCAGGTGTCACCTGTTGGAGATAAACAGAATTGTTGTGGTATATTTACTTACTTACATAAGCATAAAGCGCACTATACAGTAGAGTCTATTACCATAGTCCCTCAGTAGCTTGCCAGACTACTGAGGGTGAGTACCATCTACTAACCACCACACATACTTACTGATACCTTGTAGTTACCCTACAGGTATATACTAATATAACAGTAGCTTGCCAGCATACTGAGGTTACCCTACAGGTCTCCTCCTTTTCCCTTCTTTAGGCTAGACCTTCCCTGTGCAGACCACCACCTTTCTATATCACCATAGTTTACAGTCGGGCCAGGGTACCCATGTCATAGTTTACGGTTTGGCCAGGTTACCAGTGTCACAATAATATACAATCTGGCCAGGATGCTGGTGTCACCATAGTGTGCAGTCTGGCCAGGGTACTGGCATCACCATCATATATGGCCCAGCCAGGGTACTGGTGTCATCATAGTGTATGGTCAGGCCGGGGTGCTGGTGTCATGGGCACTGGAACACATATCTGATGCCATTAAGTGATTGTTTTGAGTTATGGTGCATGTCTGTGAGTTTAGGATCATTCCTCCAGCCTATGGGATATGTAACCGGTCCCTAGTACTTGCAACCGGTCCCTAGTAGATGCAACCGGTCCCTGGCACATTACACTGGTCACAGGAACATCACATCAGGCTCTGTAACACACACCGGTAGCTATTGGGTGATGTTATTAAATTATGGTGCATGTCAGTGTGAGTGTAGGATCATTCCTCTGGCCTATGGGACATTTAACCGGTCCCTTGTACATGCAACCGGTCCCTGACACATTACACTGGTCACAGGAACATCACATCAGGCCGTGTAACACACACCGGTAGCTATTGAGTGATGTTATTAAATCATGGTGCATGTCTGTGAGTTTAGGATCATTCCTCCAGCCTATGGCACATGTAACCGGTCCCTGGCACATGCAACTGGTCCCTGGCACATTACACCAGTCACAGGAACATCACATCAGGTTCTGCAACACACACCAGAAGTTATTGAGTAATGTTATTACATTATGGTGCATGTCTGTGAGTTTACAATCAACCCTCTGGCCTATGGCACATGTAACTGGTCCCTGGAACATGCAACCCGGTCCCTGGAACAGTCCACTGGCCTCTGGAACATTACACCGGCCACTGGAACATTGGATCAGGCTCTGGAACAAACATCCAAAGCAATTCAATGATGGTTGTGAGTTATGGTGCATGTCTATGCCTTCAGGATTATTCCTCCAGCCTAGTATGGCATATGCAACCTGTCTTTGTAACATGACATTGTAATATGGATATTCAAATGGTGTTTAGAACATATCACTATGCAACACAATAGTCATATAATTGTTGTGTGCTATGCACCAGCCATGTGTTATGTGAAATCCATAGCAATCATTCAAGGGGACAAATATGATACAATACACTGCAAACACCACAAATTGTGAATCAATGACATCACCGCCACCATTGTCCATGCTGGCTTCGAAGCATCAGATGCATGTTCTGAAAATTGGGTGGATTTTCCAGAGACTGGTTGGATGTGTCTTGTGATAGTGGAAAGATCCTGAAATCATGGATAGACACTATGACACAATAACATCACTTAATGAATTTTGGAGCATGTTCCAGATATCCATGTGATGTTCAAGAGGTTGGTTGGATATTGTCAAAACTCCAATATTCACCATGACCAGCAGAGCTTTAAATACTGGAACAGAGACCAATTCACTGATGAATGGAGATGACATACAACAATACCTAAACAGACAAGCTGAATGTTAGGGAAGAAAGGGATAAAGGGTGTTGACATGTGCATATAATGAATGCAATTTGATATTAGCTACCCAGTGTGCACAGACCAAGAAACAAAAACTCATAACATATATGCCTGGACTGGTTGCATGTGCCATAGGCCAGATGAATGATCCTAAACTCACAGACATGCACCATGATTTAATAACATCACTCAATAGCTAACAGTGTGTGTTACAGAGCCCGATGTGATGTTCCTGTGGCCGGTGTCATGTGCCAGGGACCGGTTGCATGTACAAGGGACCGGTTACATGTCCCATAGGCCAGAGGAATGATCCTAAACTCACAGACATGCACCATAATTTAATAACATCACTCAATAGCTACCGGTGTGTGTTACACGGCCCGATGTGATGTTCCTGTGACTGGTGTAATGTGCCAGGGACCGGTTGCATGTACAAGGGACCGGTTACATGTGCCATAGGCCGGAGGAATGATCCTACACTCACAGACATGCAGTATAATTTAATAACATCACTCAATAGCTACCAGTGTGTGTTACAGAGCCCAATGTGATGTTCCTGTGACCGGTGTAATGTGCCACATCAGGAAAAAACCACTTGGCAATATAGTACTATGTAGCCTCTGTAGCGCTCAAAGCTCCATCGACAAGTCCCTAATCTATAGTCAATATAGCTACAGGCATGCAATCCATAGTACACAATAGTGGCCATAGCCTGACATGTAACTACATATTCAATGTAGCAAGGCTACTATATATCCTACCAAGACTATATATCATTACATAGGCCCTTCAGCCTCTATCAAGGCTTCCATTGCCACTTGCTATAATGTCAGTATAGCAAAGCATAGACTATAATTCTTACTCAGGCAGTAGACAGTACAATCAAATAGAATCCATTTCACGCCAATTAAACTTAGCACAGAATAGCTACTTTATATCACTCCGATTCATCCTCTGTGGTTGAACCCTCCTGGTGTTCTTTGATTGTGGCTGCGATGATTTTTGCCGACACCACATTCTGTGGCTGCATGGAGAGGACAGGCGCTCCGGAATGGATACTAGCTCGGACATCAGTAACTGAACATAAACACAACTACATACTCACCGTCCATCCTCGTAAATCTTTGCACAAATCCCCTTCAGTACGCCAAACTCCTTCATTGCCTCGTCAAAATCCTGTAGGCACTTGAGGTGTGAATCATATATCCTGCGGTACTCATGAACTGTAAAAGCGATGTCCGCCCGCATGCCAGACATCCATTCATCTATGCAACATTCAATCTAAGGCATGCCATCAGTGACAACAAATCCAGTGACGGCCATGAAATACAACACTTACAGCCGTCAGGATTAAGGCCAGAGCAGCCAGAGGAAATGGCTTGAACCAAGCCTGATACTTGATACCTTCGTCATTCTTGTTCGCGAACCACATCATATTGACAATTTTCTGTATGATCGGCACCCTGAGAAAGCCGTGGCGCTCATCTTGGACGATCGCCCGATGCTATCCACTCATATGTCAGTTACTATGACGAGGAAACACAACAACAAACCAGCCCACCTTGAATGCGAAGCTCGCACCCTCTTTCAACTCTTCCACTAACACGCGATTCTTCTTGATCGCCGTTTGTGTCTGGCTGCTGTGAAATTTGAATATTATTTCCATGAGAGGACGGAGCTTTGTCTTGAGTTCGCCACGAACTTGCGACCCACGGCTGGTAACCTATATAACACAGGAAGTACGACACCGAGTTGGCCAGTACAGCACTCACCAGTCTGCCGAGCTGGGGTGTCCGAACAAGGTTAACGCCTGTGGTCTCAAGCACCTTGGCCCAAGACGCGCTCAAAAGAACGGACTCCTGTGTATGGTCAGGCATGGGACATTCGGCACAAAGTCGTGCCCGATAGTCTCCAATGGCCACGTTTACAAACTCCTGGGTGACATCGTCGTAGTCCTTGGCACATGGACGTCCATCGTGCTCGGTGAGCTTTTGTGCCTTGACAACCGTTGTTTCTGGACTGTCTTCTTCAACAGGTTCCCTTCACCTCTTCACACGAACATCGCTGCTAGTATATCCAGTGAGGGATTTGTTTGGATGGTGGCATAATGGTCTCACCAGTTCGTAGTGTCTGTCACTGTACCTTCGGAGCTCGTGTGTTCAACATGCCTGTTCTTCTTGTATTGGACTTAGAGTTTAAAAGTCCAGTCCATAGGACCGCAAAAAGACCAGAAACTGGACTGGACTGGACTGGTCGCAACCGGACTGCAGTTGCCAGTTGCCTACTTTTGAGAATGATGAAAAAGACTGGTTGCAACCGGTTGCAACCGCATTATGTAAGCAATACATATATGGTATAAAAACCCCTATATTACAGGCTAATTTTGGCCTGCAGTGGGTCTTAAGGGGTGTAAAACTGATCTTTT
>JAYMGJ010000392.1:0-28491 GCA_037178675.1 Scleroderma bovista
CTGTCACCACCCTGCTCAGACACGTAGTACCATCACAATGGATCATCTTCCATCCCTTGATCCATTATGACCATTTACATAAAATGCTCAATCTCCGCGGCTTCATATGAGTGAGTATATATGTCAGCACACTGGATCCATTCCAATTGCTGGTCCTTTCTGCCATGGCTCCACCCACCCCCATATTGGCTGATTACCATCTTGCTCAAAGAGTAGCACTTTACATGCGCCAACGCTTCTGCTTTGAGGCCTTTCCGCTGTCTGACAACCCCACACCAGAACCTCTTTTTGATCTGCCGGTGGATACCGCGGTTGGCATGAATCACATGGTTTCCATGTTGGTGGCCGCATACAACAATCGTAGTGAGTGTCCTCATTGGACTTCTGCAATCCTTTCCACCATCCATCCAACAGTGCAGTCCGGTATTGATATTATCAGGCTGGATGAAGCCTTGGCTCCAATGGAACCTGGATCCAACCTGGACCGGGAGGTGCGGCTTGTCAAGAACTTTCCCTCATCAATTACGGGGCTTGTGGACAAGCCTGCTATTATCCTTGGTGAGGGTGGAACTATTGTTCTGTGGTACATTCCTGGTGCTATTGCCCGATCAACACAGGTGACATCTGTGCTTGATTATTATGTGACTTATTGATTTGTATTTTAAGGACCGCATATTTCATGCCATGTATTCCCTCCAGGATCCATTGAGCAGCAGCATCTTGGGCCGCACATGGAGGACAATGCCGCAATACTTCAATAATAAGGATGGCCAACTTGCGGGGTGTTTGGAATTCTCGCCAGCCAGACACCAATTAGGCCACTCAGTAAGTTACATGGGCTTAATTTTTGCAACCACTCCATGTTTGAATAGACCCGTCATGACATGCCAACAATCTCCGCGGACCTGGACACAGAGTCTGGGTACCAGTAGCTGGCGGACATGACATTCCCTGCTTCCATTATATCGGGTGCACTATCCATAATGCATCTGCAACTGTATGATGCAGGTATGCGCGGGATTGAACTTCTTGATGATTGGTCCTGCAAGAATGACCCTAGAATGCAGCATGCCCTCCGCAGGTGGCCCACGGTCTTTACCAATGTTTCCGTCATTGCAAACTGATGCACACCCCTCCACCGCAACCCTCATTCCCGATCTAGCTGGTATGATGTCCTTGTCAATGTCAGAGACTTTGACCATTGTGTTTTGGATCTTGCCACACTTGGAATAGAGCTGTTGTACAGGCCGGGAACTGTGGCAGCATTTTCTGGTAGGTTGCTTAGGCACGGAGTCAATGCTGTTCAGGGGAATAGGTACTGTTTGACCTATTACATGAGGGATAACATCCACCATTGGCTTAATGTGCCAAGGTGTGATTTTATGCGGGTTCAAAGTTTGGAGGAGTCCTTATTGGCTAGTATGTAATGAAGGCTTGTAGCCCATAGGTATTTATGTATAGTAATTTCTTAGGTGATGACTCTGGTGCCCTCCTGCCATATGACTGTGTGTTATGTATTGTGATCACCCATTTCATCCAGGCCAATGACAGTAAGTTGGTGAAACACTGGATCTATCAATAACAGGCATGGAGGATGACACAGATGACATGGTTGAATCACGTAACAGCTCTTGGGCTGCCCTATAGGTGAAAGAGACAGCCAGTGAGCACACCCATATCAGATGGGGAAATGTATCCTCAGCCCAGACATCTACAATGGCAACATAAATGTTGGGCATATCCATGTAATGTGGGTGATGTACTATTCCAGCCCACCCATATAATATGATGTTACAGTTTATGGGCTGTGCTATATAGTATTATGGAGATGACTATTGAGCCCACCGGTATGGGATGGGTGACTGTGTTCTGGGCCCATGCATTGACAATGAGAACATAAGAAATGGGCTGGCCCAAATACCCTGCAGAGGGTAGTATGCCAGCCCACCCATATCATATGATGTTACAGTTTATTGGCTGTGCTATATATGATGGAGACAGGAATTGAGCCCACTGGTATGGGATGGGTGACTATGTTCTGAGCCCATGCATTGAGAATGGGAACATAATCAATGGGGCTGGCCCATGTACACTGTGGAGGGTAGTATTCCAGCCCACCCATATCATATGATGTTATAGTTTATGGGCTGTGCTATATATGATGGAGATAGCTATTGAGCCCACCTGTATGGGATGGGTGACTGTTCTGAGCCCATGCATATACAATGGGAACATAAGAAGTGGGCTGGCCCATATACCCTGGGGAGGGTAGTATGACAGCCCACACATATCATATGAGGTCATATATCGTAGGCTGCCCTATCAATGATGGGAACAGGTACTGAGCCCACCCATATGGGATGGGGCATGTGTTATGGGCCCAGACATCAACAACAGTAAGATAGGCATTGGGCTGACTCATGTGATATGGGTGAATTACTGTAATAGCCCAATTATATTAGATGATGTGATACCATGTGGGCTGCCCTATATATAATGGAAACAGATATTGAGCCCATCCATATGGGATGGCACAAGGTGTTCTGGGCCAACCCATCAGCAATAGGGAAGTATGGACTGGGCTGACTCATATAATGTGGGATGGGTAATATGTCAGCCCACCCATATCACATGGTGTCACAACATCTGGGCTGGCCCATAGGTGACATAGATAGCTATAGGGCCTGCCCATCCGAGATGGGGGAATGTAATTTGGGCCCATCCATCTGTAATAGGAAGAGAGGACTCCATGGGTTGGTCCATATGACATAGGGGAATGAGATACCAGCCCACCCACATCATATGAATTATACACTATGGGCTGCCCTTATATGATGAAAACAGCTATTGAGCCCACACATATGAGATGGGGGAATGCAACATGGGCCTGCCCATCTGCAACATAAAATGACAAAATGGGCTGACGCTTATAACATGGGTGCAATATCCAAATTCGCTTCTTGTAGCATATTGAAGGCAAAGGTTAGTGCAGTGGTTATCCATCTTGAGCCCCATCTATCTGCGAATAGATATCCCCCTGCAGGGGCGTGCAGATGTTTTCCACTGAGGGTGCAGGTAGCATATTGAAGGAAGAGGTTAGTGAATTGATTATAAACAACTGTTCCCGTATAATATAATGGCTATCCATCTTGATCCCCATCTATCTGCAGATTGATATCCACCTGCAGGGATATGTGGAGGTTTCAATGAGGGTGCCGGTAGCATATTGAAGGCAGAGGTTTGTGTATTAATTATAAAAAATCCTTCCACATAATATAATAATTATCCTTCTCGACCGCCATCTATCCACAGATGGATATCTACCTGCGGGATATGCGGAGGTTTTCCAATGAGGGTTCCAGTAGCATGTTGAAGGCAGAGGTTAGTGAATTGACTATAAACAACTGTTCCCGCATACTATAATGGCTATCCATCTTGACTGCCATCTATCCACAGATGGATATCTACCTGTGGGATATGCAGAGAGTTTCCAATGAGGGTGCCCATAGCATATTGAAAGCAGAGGTTAGTGAATTGACTATAAACAACTGTTCCCACATACTATAATGGCTATCCATCTTGACTGCCATCTATCCGTGGATAGATATCTGTGCAGGGATATGTGGAGGTTTTCCAATGAGGGTTCCGGTAGCATATTGAAGGCAGAGGTTTGTGTATTAATTATAAAAAACTGCTCCCACATAATATAATAATTATCCTTCTCGACTGCCATCTATCCGCGGATGGATATCTACCTGCGGGATATGCGGAGGTTTTCCAATGAGGGTTCCAGTAGCATGTTGAAGGCAGAGGTTAGTGAATTGACTATAAACAACTGTTCCCGCATACTATAATGGCTATCCATCTTGACTGCCATCTATCCGCGGATGGATATCTACCTGCGGGATATGCGGAGATTTTCCAATGAGGGTGCCCGTAGCATATTGAAAGCAGAGGTTAGTGAATTGACTATAAACAACTGTTCCCGCATACTATAATGGCTATCCATCTTGACTGCCATCTATCCATGGATAGATATCTGTGCAGGGATATGTGGAGGTTTTCCAATGAGGGTTCCGGTAGCATATTGAAGGCAGAGGTTTGTGTATTAATTATAAAAAACTGCTCCCACATAATATAATAATTATCCTTCTTGACCCCCATCCAACCGTGGATGGATATCTGCCTACAGGGGTATGCGGAAGTTTTCCAATATGGGTTCCGGTAGCATATTGAAGGCAGAGGTTAGTGAATTGATTATAAACAACTATTCCTGCATAATATAATGGCTATCCATCTTGACCCCTATCTATCCATGGATGGATATCTGCCTGCGGGGATATGTGAAGGTTTTCAAATGATGGTGCCGGTAGCATATTGAAGGCAAAGGTTTGTGTATTAATTATCAAAAACTACTCCCACATAATATAATGGTTATCCTTCTTGACCTCCATCTATCCGTGGATGGATATCTGCCTGCAGGGGTATGCAGGGGGTTTTCAATGAGGGTTCCGGTAGCATATTGAAGGCAGAGGTTGGCGGACTGATTATAAACAACTATTCCTGCATAATACAATGGCTATCCGCCTGAACCCCCATCCAACCGTGGATGGCCATCCCTCTGGCGGGGCATGTGGAGGTTGTCCATAAGGGTGCTGGCAGGATATTGAAGGCAAAGGTTAGTGCATTCATTATAAACCACCTTTCCCGATAACATAATGGTTATCCTTCTTGACCACCTGTGGGTGGTTATCTGCCTGGGTCATCAACCTGCAAATGGACATCCATTCCGTGGCAAACCCTTGACTGGAATCAGCAGGTTTTGCGCGCTGGTAGCATATACCAGCAAGTAGTAACCTCCGCAGCAGTAATCCCCAGTAAATAATCCTGCGGCAGTAATCAATAAATTATCAGCACTGCAGCAGCCCTCCCACGGCAGTAATCCCGTGGTAGTAAACCAGCAGTGCTGATAATTTATTAACATGCACATAGTAGTATTTGGGCCCACTTGTATGACATGGTGACTGAATGGATTGAATAAACTTGAGATATTAGAGCCTTTAGACTTTCACTGAAGCCTACAAGACTCAAAGAGCTGAGGGGATACTGACTGAGAGAGTCTGAGAGAGGGATAATTTCGTGCAATTGGGTCTTCTATCACTGGGCTGAGCCCAGGGGTTTAAATACATGGGGGGGGCACAGCATTAAAGTACAAAAAGAGAAGGGAGTAAGCAGAATTTGTCAAGGATTGGTAAGGGATTGGTAAGAGCTTTGTAAGGGGTTTGTAAGCAATCAGTAAGCAAGGGATAAGCAGGAATGAGTAAGCATAGGGAGCATGAATAAGCTGCTGAGTAAAGGAATGAGTAAGCTGCATGACAAGATTGATTGGTAAGGGAGTGAGTCATCAGCTGAGTAATATACCAAAAATGCGAAAGGGATAGAGTAATACTGATGACAAGAGAGCATCAGTAAGCAAGGGATGAGTCACTGCACAGCAGAAGGAGTCATTGATGCACAGCCTAAGAAGTTTGATGGGGGGCTGTGTACCATCAGGAATTTGATGGGACAACAATGGGGAAGATCTGATATAAACAGGGGGATTGATCCAAGACAAAACAGCCACAAGAAGGGTACCAGGGGTCCAGAGGTCTTTTTGGGGGGTCAGCATACACTAAGGTATAGTGCATGTGTTCTAGCGCCGCTGAAGCACAACCATGGGCTCCCTTGATGAGCTCTCTTCTGGGAAAGAACGAGAGAGGGTTCTTCTTCCTAATAGCACTATAAAGTGGGGGCATTACTGTCATGGTGCTGGGGGATGTTGTCTGAAAGTAGGGAAGCGGATAGAGTACTGAATTCGACGCATCCAGGGAAGTGAGACAAACGACAGAGGAAGATGGACATGGCAAGTATCTGGGAGGAAGGGACCATAGGCTGAGGGCTCAGGGGACACAGAGACGACCAGAGAAGACTTCTCAAGCTTGACAATAGACCTAAGATGACCAAAGTACGTCCTTGACGCAGACTGACGAGGAGAACGCGCTGACCGAGAATGAGAGGGACTGAGGGAGCAGGCTGGGAAGATATGTGCCAGGCAGTGCACAGGAACTCTGGGAGAGGCTGTCCTAAGAGCAGGACATAGTGGAGATCTGCAGCAATAGCAGAGAAATGATCCAGAGAAAATACGGACTCCATAGTGAGCGATGAAGCGAACGTCTGGATTGCAGGGGGAATATCTCCGTGGGAAATGAACGGATTTGCGTCGGAACTTGACAGGCAGATAGACCACGTTCTAGGCTCTCTGACGGTATAGTCATGTGCCTGATAGCTTTAGAAACGACGGAGCTATTCAAAATATCGGAATGCCGGCACTGGGCACCTAAAAATGACATTTGGGCACTAAAAATCATTTCTTCTCTTTCTCCTTTGTTTCTCTGTCAATTCTTCGGCTTCTTTGATCGTTCTGGTATGGGAGTTGGACTGCAGACGTGTGCATTCCTTTCTCATACCACAATTGACGTTATTCCTTCAGTTTCTTCTGCTTCTTGGCGGTTCTCGTGCAATAGATGACTGTCTGCATTGGCATTCGTCTCTCGCATCAGGACAGTCTTCTTGTGTGATAGATGGCTACGATGAGGGTCCGTCGTGCTTATCCTTCGCATAAGGATCATTCGATATAGGCGTTATCTTCCATGTTCACTGTACCAAACCTGTTTGGTGCGTGACAGTGTCTTTGAGATAAGCAAAATGGCTAAGCACCTTGGTGATAGCCGGAGCGGGATGGGAGCCAGCAGGGATGGTAGTTGCCAGGAGCTTGCTAAGCTCAGCGTAGGCAGAGCCGATACTGGGGGCGCCGAAGTTCTTCTTCAGGTGGTCCCAGACTTCCTTAACGCTGTCGAGGCTGGAGACGGTGACCTGGATCGAGGGGGCGAGGCGCAAGGTGATATTACCAAGCGCTCTCTTGGTGTTGTCATCCTACTCCTTTCGGTCGTCGTGGCCGTCAGTGGGTTGCGTCGTTGAGTAAACGTACCATTGGCCTTGTGCCCGAAGGTAGGCCTGCATAGAAGTGTGCCACTACTGCCAGTTGGAGCCAGTGAACATGGGAACCATCTTGTCGAGAGCGCTGGACATGGTGATATTCTGTTGGAAGTCAACGGAGTCAGCAAGTGAATGCAACAACGGACAAGCAAGAAAAGAAGAAACACCTGAGTGCTAGTGAAAGCACTTCTATCAACAGCTAACTCATGACTTGGTCATGCCAGCGCAAGTCGTCAATGATGTTCGCCATCGTTGGTGCAAGTCATCGACGAACTTCGCCTGGGGCAATGCAGGTGCTCAACTAGGAGCTCACTGTCTGGCGCAAGTCGTCGACCGACTTTGCCTTGTGGCTGTGCAGGGGCTCAGCTAGGAGCTCACTGTGGTCCACAGCGTCAAGCTAGTTAAAGCGATGCTCAGGGAGCTGGAGCGCTGTCTGGTGCATTGCTGCACACAGTGCGCTCACAGGGCTCATAACCTGTTGAAGCAATACCTATATACGTAGAGGAACTGCTACTCCAACTCACCTGTTGGGTGGAGTACACAACCTGAGATGGTAGCGGTAGCTGGTTAAGAGCTGTTTTATTATATAAGCGATGAACGCTGTTTATATACAACAAACATTGTGATGTGTGACTGTGATGCGTGACATGTGACATGTAACATCTACTCTAAAGAGGACTATTACTAAGTCTACATTAATATGGGTTGCAGTCTTGTGCGCACTTCATCGATGGTTTACGCCGGGTGCACGTGCGACTTCAACAGTTGTTTGCCATGTCTTCGAGAACCTGTTCCACGTCTATAGTACCGTCTACTATGAACCTGATGGCACGCTCCAACTGCCGGCAGTTGATCAGTATGGAGAAGTGAAATAAAGTTAAACTTACTGCTGCTGACACCATCGCAATGACGCCCTCGCCATTCTTGCCAGCAGCCATTGCTTGTGTGTCCCATCCTGGCATGTCCACACATGCCACAATGCTGCTGAGGTGAGCCATTGCAATGAGCTCAAGGAGGAATGTTGAACGGTATAGGCCCTCAGCGTTGACCAAATTCGGGTCCTCCCGCAGGAATCAATATTTGGACTTGAGGAACTCGGCCACTGGGCGAATTTTGTCGTCATCATCAAGATTTGAGAAAAAATCCAACATCATGGCAAGGGCAGATGAGCCAAAGCCATTCCGCCACTCGCTGAGACATTGGATTGTCTACTGTGGTCAATTCGCGGTCTACAATGATAGAATGTGTACTTACAACTGAAAAGACTGAACCAGAGGTTGTGACCTGATGCTTGATATCAGGATACACAACATTAAAAATAAGCTGCAAGGCAGATGCAAGCTGCTCATCGGGGACACTCCAAATGTTCTTTTGGACACTGCACCAGAGTGTTGCCATAGGGATGAATGATCAGGACCAGTGGTGATCACTAGGCACAGGAAGGTCTTTGTTGTTGTACTTGGAACACTTCTTGACAACATCGATTATATACCCATCCGTGTTGCAAGCCCGTTCTTGTAAATTGCCAGATGCAGGAGAGGTGGAGTCGGCAGAAGACACAGAAGGAGCAGCAAGAGAGATGGAAGGCTTTTCTTCATGTTTGATCTGTTTGCGCTGGGGTAAGTCAGAAGCTTTCACTTGGATGCTAACCAAGCGTCATCATACTCATGGATGAGGTAGTGCGGTGTCCTTGGGACTTTCATTCCACCACTGTCAATGCAGGCTCGTCAATCTCCATAACACTAGCCTCAGAGGTGTGTTCCAGTTCACTGTCCGAGGCGAGAGGGGCCTTGTGCTTGGTGACCCTAGGAGTCACACGCAGGTCAGAAATGGGAGCGCCCAGCTCATCCTCACTTTCTTCAACTGGAGTAATCTGGTATAGATGTGTCAGTCATGAAGCTTGAGACCATTGTGCACTCACCATGACCGTCTGTGTGCCTAAAGCCATGGCACATTTCGTTGTTGCCAATTTCTCAGCCCTATCATCTACCGTATCAGCGAAAATTTCGTTCGTTTCATCCACAGGTAGGTTGCTTAAAGACACCAGAGTGTTGGGAGTTGCAGATTCTGAATGATTCTTGTAGCTACTGGGGAGCGTGGTCAGTGAAGTTTTCGTAGACAGGGCTGGGAAGGTGGGCTCGTTTGTTTCAGCGGCCACCACATCGGCTACCCAAGTTTTGACTTGACCTCCTTGCGCAAACTTCTTTGCCATCCTTCCGTTCAAAGCAAGGTCAAGAAAAAATAATGTAGATTCGGTGAGGGAAAACATTACAAAGAGATTAAACTTACTCCTTTGGTATAACCAGCACTAACATTCACATCAAATATTAGTAAGTACATGTTTATAATGTGCATTCAGAGTCTCACCATATTCCCTCTTCAGCACATTTTTCTGAGTCTTACAATCCTTTATTGCCTCCTTCATGGACATCCATTGCTGAACAGGTTCACGTTCAGATGAACCTCCGTTGTTCTGTCCTCCGTTGTTCTGTCCAAGACATGGTAAGTTTTATATCATTGATCCAGTGATAGATGCTCACCGGCTCTTTATCGATCACATCGATGGTCTTTTTCAACCATTTTTGAGGGCGAGGGTGAGGCTTTGACTTGCTTGCCTTCGCATCGTTCGCCTTCGCCTCTGCCTCCATTTCCATCAAAGCAAGGCATTCAATTCCTTGCTTAGCAGCTTCCTCCTTAGCAGCTTTAGCGTCCTTCAGACGCTTGTCGTCCACAGCCTTCTCAGCCTTGGTATGTCGTCTCTGCATTACTCCTGTGGTAAAAAGGACCTCAGCTGGATACTTCTCTGAATTTCCAGGCCGGGTTCGTCGAGGGGAAGTGGGGGTACCTGCAGAAGGTTCCATGGGAGTTAGAGAGAAAGTGAAGGACAGCTAGTCGAAGGTCGAAGAAGGTGGTTTAAAAAGGCTGAAAAAATGGTGCGAGACAGCATTGGGGCATCGAATTTGTAAGTGTGGGCCCTTACCCTGGGACGACAAACATACTAACCGAAACACTTGCACTCCGCGCTCCTGCTCTCCCTGTCGTGCTAGCCATTGAATTCATAAGTGTAGGCCTTCACCCTGGGATAACAAACATACTAACCAAACACATTCACTCTGTGCTCCTGCTTTTCATACTCTGAACGGCCATGAACACCATCCTCCAATACCCATGCAGCTTCCCCGGATGCAGGCATTTTTTCAAGACACTTGGTGGTCGCAAAAAACATATTCGCTCAGCACACCCCATCCTCTCACCACCTTGTGTACCCAGCCCTCCAGCCTCACCATGATCATCCATACGTTCTTCACATTCACCTAGCCTTCCGCCAACACAGATCCATGCAGATCAACAGTCCAACCAGGATGGCTGGGATGGGGAGGATTTCGGCCCACCACCACATTCTCCGCCACCAGACCATCATGGTCCTCAAGGGCCTGCCCCCCCTGAAGAAAATACTCAATTCTTTGGCCCTGGTGACAAGTACTACCGGTATTATCACCCTAAACTAACAGGTCAGAAACTTCTGAGTCTTTCAGGTGTATATTTGACCTCTGAACTCTCTACAGGTCAACTGTGTGATGAAAATGGAGTGTTTCTAGCCCCAGGAACTCCCCCACCGGTCAACGCCAACAATCCCCATGAGAGTCAGCTGCAATTCGAGACGGCCGAGTTTTTGTTTTCTCGGTGCCAGATGTCTGCGCCGAAGATGGATGCCCTCCTGGATCTCTGGGCTAGTTCTTTATATCCCCACCAAGCACAACCACCCTTTTCTAATCACCACCACCTGTACCGAACCATAGATGCCACTACCACTGGCGAAGTGAAGTGGCAGTGTTTTTCTGCTGGCTACACCGGTGAAATTCCAACCATAAATCCACTGCTGTGGATGTTAAAAAAGTATGATGTTTGGTTCCGGGATCCTCGCCAAGTTGCTCGTCAAATTCTTGGGAATCCGTCTTTCTCAAATGAGATCAATCTGCGGCTGTTCGAGGAATATTCAACAGAGGATCAGACCAGACAATACAAAGATTTCATGTCTGGAGAATGGGCTTGGGAACAGGCGGTACGTCGTATTTTGACACCTCTTACATGGATCTCACAGATACAGGATATCATTTCCGAGGACGAGAGCATGCATGGTAGTACATTTGTACCTATCATACTCGGGAGCGACAAAACAACTGTATCTGTTGCCACTGGAAACAATGAATACTATCCTCTGTACATGTCAGTCGGAAACGTACACAACAACGTAAGGCGCGCTCACCGAGAGGCCCTTATACTCATTGGCTTTCTTGCAATCCCTAAAAGTAAGTATTTTGTGCATATTCAACATTTGATAGTGCATGTCTCATTATCCATTCACTAGCTACGAAAGAGCATGCCTCAGATGCGGCATTCCGCAAGTTTCGTCGGCAGCTATTCCATAGCTCACTTGCGGCCATTCTGAGTTCCCTCAAGCCTGCTATGACAACACCTGAGGTGGTCAAGTTCAGTGACGGCCACTTTCGCTGTGTAATATGGTCTTGGTCCCTATATTGCAGACTATGAGGAGCAGGCGCTCCTGACGTGTATTGTGTGTGGGTGGTGTCCAAGGTCTGTCTGAGGATTTTCTCTTTTCTTGCTACACTGCTAACTAACATCTGTGCCAGATGTCAAGCGCTACGGGGCAACCTAGATAAAGATGCTCTTGACCGCAGTCGAGCGTTCACTGAAGTGCTGTTTGAAGAGAGCACTCTCAACCTTATGTGGGACGAATATGGCATCGTTGGTGACCTTGTCATAGGTTTCTGTACCGTTATTCATATCTTACATTGCCTGAACCCTTTTTAGCTGTTTACGAATGATTTCCCTCGCGCTGACATCTACCGTTTAATTACCCTGGACATTCTACACCAGCTCATAAAAGGCTGTTTCAAGGACCACTTGGTTGATTGGGTCACTGCATATATCCAAAGGAACCACTCAAAGAGAAAGGCAGACCAAATCTTGGATGACATTGATCGCAGGTCGGTTTCTGTGATATCTGTGCTGCTTAGATACTGATGTAACCTTAGAATTGCCGCTGTAACTCTGTTTACTGGACTGCATTGTTTCCCTCAAGGACGGGGTTTCAAGCAATGGACTGGTGATGACTCGAAAGCCCTGATGAAGGTATGTCATCGTCATGCTCATGTTCAATGCCATGTCTTATTATATCGTTCTAAGGTATACATTGCCGCTATTGAAGGCTATGTGCCCGCCCGAAATCATACACACATTCCTTGCTTTCCTTGAATTCTGTTATCTAGTCTGTCGGCACATCATCTCGGAGAAAGCACTTGCAGAAATCGAAGACGCACTCAAGCGGTTCCATACCTGGCGTGAAATTTTCAGGACCGGTGACAACTCAGTTGTCACAACATTCTCCCTACCCCATCAACATTCCGCCAAACATTATCCAACACTCATCCGTCTCTTTTGTTCGCCAAATGGTCTGTGCTCATCTATCACCGAGTGCAAACACATCAAGGCTGTCAAAGAGCCTTGGCGCCAATCAAGCAAATATCAACCTCTTGGTCAAATGCTTCTAACAAATCAGTGGTTGGACAAGATTGCCACTTCTCGCGTCGACTTCAGCAGCCGAGGGATGTTGAATCAAACATGTCTTTCATCTGCAATCGGGACACTCTGTGAGCCACACTATTTGATTGGCTTTTTGGTGTTGCTGACCTTTGTTTACTACTTAGCACAAATATTACTTGGCAACAACGGCAATAGCGGTGATGCCACAAACGACAATGCAGAGGAAGCTACTCACAATGGCACAAACCACACACAAGGTGCCAGCGTGCAAGACGATAGCGACATGCCTGTTGCAGAAAATAGCCCCACGGATCTGTCTGTGCATGTGCAACTCTCGCGCACCCCTCGTAAGTTGCTCAGTCATACATTTTTGTTTGTTCTAATACAGCAGTACAGAGCGACAGCGCCCACACACCCTATCCACACTCGGAGTCAAGCTCCACATTCCCAACTTAGTTGACTTGGTGCAGCGATTTCTCTTTGAGCAACTCAACCCAAATGATCACCGTGACGCATCTGAAATTCCACTCGCTGCATGCCCTCACTATGACAGCCACATATATGTATTCAATTCAGCATGTGCAAGATTCTATGCACCAAGTGACCTCAGTGGGATTGGTGGGATGCAAACGGAGTTCATCTGTTCGATGCCTCTGTGGAGAAAGGAAGGCCCCCGGTGTCACGCACCAAACAGGTTTGGTACAGTGAACATGGAAGATAACGCCTATATCGAATGATCCTTATGCGAAGGATAAGCACGACGGACCCTCATCGTAGCCATCTATCGCACAAGAAGACTATCCTGATGCGAGAGACGAATGCCAATGCAGACAGTCATCTATTGCACGAGAACCGCCAAGAAGCAGAAGAAACTGAAGGAATAACGTCAATTGTGGTATGAGAAAGGAATGCACACGTCTGCAGTCCAACTCCCATACCAGAACGATCAAAGAAGCCGAAGAATTGACAGAGAAACAAAGGAGAAAGAGAAGAAATGATTTTTAGTGCCCAAATGTCATTTTTAGGTGCCCAGTGCCGGCATTCCGATATTTTGAATAGCTCCGTCGTTTCTAAAGCTATCAGGCACATGACTATACCGTCAGAGAGCCTAGAACGTGGTCTATCTGCCTGTCAAGTTCCGACGCAAATCCGTTCATTTCCCACGGAGATATTCCCCCTGCAATCCAGACGTTCGCTTCATCGCTCACTATGGAGTCCGTATTTTCTCTGGATCATTTCTCTGCTATTGCTGCAGATCTCCACTATGTCCTGCTCTTAGGACAGCCTCTCCCAGAGTTCCTGTGCACTGCCTGGCACATATCTTCCCAGCCTGCTCCCTCAGTCCCTCTCATTCTCGGTCAGCGCGTTCTCCTCGTCAGTCTGCGTCAAGGACGTACTTTGGTCATCTTAGGTCTATTGTCAAGCTTGAGAAGTCTTCTCTGGTCGTCTCTGTGTCCCCTGAGCCCTCAGCCTATGGTCCCTTCCTCCCAGATACTTGCCATGTCCATCTTCCTCTGTCGTTTGTCTCACTTCCCTGGATGCGTCGAATTCAGTACTCTATCCGCTTCCCTACTTTCAGACAACATCCCCCAGCACCATGACAGTAATGCCCCCACTTTATAGTGCTATTAGGAAGAAGAACCCTCTCTCGTTCTTTCCCAGAAGAGAGCTCATCAAGGGAGCCCATGGTTGTGCTTCAGCGGCGCTAGAACACATGCACTATACCTTAGTGTATGCTGACCCCCCAAAAAGACCTCTGGACCCCTGGTACCCTTCTTGTGGCTGTTTTGTCTTGGATCAATCCCCCTGTTTATATCAGATCTTCCCCATTGTTGTCCCATCAAATTCCTGATGGTACACAGCCCCCCATCAAACTTCTTAGGCTGTGCATCAATGACTCCTTCTGCTGTGCAGTGACTCATCCCTTGCTTACTGATGCTCTCTTGTCATCAGTATTACTCTATCCCTTTCGCATTTTTGGTATATTACTCAGCTGATGACTCACTCCCTTACCAATCAATCTTGTCATGCAGCTTACTCATTCCTTTACTCAGCAGCTTATTCATGCTCCCTATGCTTACTCATTCCTGCTTATCCCTTGCTTACTGATTGCTTACAAACCCCTTACAAAGCTCTTACCAATCCCTTACCAATCCTTGACAAATTCTGCTTACTCCCTTCTCTTTTTGTACTTTAATGCTGTGCCCCCCCCATGTATTTAAACCCCTGGGCTCAGCCCAGTGATAGAAGACCCAATTGCACGAAATTATCCCTCTCTCAGACTCTCTCAGTCAGTATCCCCTCAGCTCTTTGAGTCTTGTAGGCTTCAGTGAAAGTCTAAAGGCTCTAATATCTCAAGTTTATTCAATCCATTCAAGTCCAAGTATTTCTCTAGGCTCAAGCGGAGTCTAGCCAGTCAATCCTTCATCTCTCATTGCTTCTGGACGCCAGGAGCCCCCTTGTCCCCTTGCTGCACCAATCTCTAGGTGTAGTATCGCTGTTTCAGCCTCAGTCAACCCAATCCCCGCTTTGACACTTCCTAGGCTTTAGGAAGAGTCCAGACCCCTATCCCCTTCATCATCTATTGCTCCTGTACCCCAGGAGTATCCTGCATCATCGTCTGCATCACCCTGTTGGTGTAGATCCCCTTCCCCCCTCCTCA
The DNA here is from genome assembly GCA_037178675.1 of Scleroderma bovista. NCBI lineage: Eukaryota > Fungi > Basidiomycota > Agaricomycetes > Boletales > Sclerodermataceae > Scleroderma > Scleroderma bovista. The sequence continues at coordinate 15,263 of JAYMGJ010000392.1, forward strand.
GCACATCCTCTCTGGACACCGCGGAGGTAAACCACCACTCGCACTTTTTCGTAGTCCTTTGTTGGTGTTGTGTTTGGGTTATTACTCCGACCCAAATCCACACTTTGACTCACACCGGAAAGACTGTGTGTTTGTCACGACAAACCCAGAGGCCACTGGGATGCGGGCTCTTGACATTGCTCGCATCCTATCATTCTTTTCATTCAGCTATCAGTCTGAATTATATGAGTGTGCCGTCATTCAGTGGTTTGACAAGATTGGTGATGCCCCAGACAAGGACACTGGAATATGGATGGTCTGTCCCAGTTACCTACCCAACCATACACCCCACCTCGCAATTATTCACATTGATACCATCCATCACAGTGCCCATTTGATCCCTATATATGGTACCAATGCTATCTCCTGCAATATAAAGCCTTGCCATTCCTACGATGCGTTTCGAGCATTCTATGTCAACAAATATGTAGATCATCATGCATTTGAAATAGCAAGCTAATACATTGAAGTGGTATACATAGAATTTTTGTCTATTAAATAGCGAGTGTGTGTCACAGGCCAGGTCGGTGACAGTGCTGTATAGCGTGTGGTGGGGGAACACACCTCCTTTGAAGTGGGTATATATAGAAATTATTACCCATTAAATAGTGAGCGTGTGTCACAGGCCAGGTCAGTGATGACTCGGTATAGTCTGTGTGTGGGGGAAACGCACCTTCTGAGACGAAGACGGCGGCAGTTATCTTGGAGAAATTATTGGCCGTTAAATAGCGAGCATGTGTCACAGGCCAGGTCGGTGATGACTCTGTATAGTCTGCGTGTGGGGGAAACGCACCTTCTGAGACGAGGACGGCAGCAGTTATCTGTAGCAACACAACTGGGGCAACAGCAACGGGGTAGCGCAAGCGTACCTTGATAGCTAGTAGCTGGTTCTTGAAGTTGAGTTGTTTTGTGAAGTAGCGAGTAATGAGAGAACAGTTGAACTGTATTGAACTAAGGAACTACAGGGTATCCTACAGGGTATATATACCTGTGGTACATGGTCTGTGTGTAGATAAGTATTATTCTCGCCTATTTCACCATATTCCCATATGTAGTAGGTGCAGTTTCCATAAACATAGTTATCTGGAAACGTGCCTGTAACGTGCATCAGCATGTGTTATACACGTGCCTTGCATGTGATAGTTCCGGCTATCTTGTGGAGCCGGTCATGTGATCTACCGGTAATCCGGTTGACGCTACTCCGAATCACATGTAACTGTGATCTCTGGAAATCTCCAAGATTAGATTAAGATAAGATATAATCATACTTTCTTGTCGACATTATCTTGGAGGCGAGCGTGTGTCACAGGCCAGGTCGGTGATGACTCTGTATAGTCCACGTGTAGGGGAAATGCGCCTTCTGAGACGAAGAGGGCGGCAGGCATGGGGGGTGCGGGTGATGCAGGAGGCGAGTGACGCAGAGGAAGAGGAGGCGGGTGAAGCAGAGGTGGGTGTCAGGTTGCCGCGAGACAGACGCTGCAGATGTGCTTACCCTCCAGATGCGAGTGGGAGGGATAAGACTGCGCCCAAAAGCCATCAGATACGATCGGGGGGGATAGAACTCCGGGCAAGCGAAGAGGGGGGCGACGAACTTGAGAATGGGTCAGGTTGCCGTGAAATGGATGCTGCAGATGTGCTTACCCTTCAGATGCGAGTGGGAGGGATAAGACAGTGTGCCCAAAAGCCATCAGATATGATCGGGGGGAATAGAACTCCAGGCAAGTGAAGTGGGGGGCGACAAACTTAAGAATGAGTCAGGTTGCCGTGAAACGGACGCTGCGGATGTGCTTACCCTTCAGATGCGAGTGGGAGGGATAAGAAGGCTGCCAGTGAGCCCTGTACACGCTTTCTTGTCCGTTAAATAACGATCATGAGTCACAGCCCAGGTTTAGCGTGATATTTCCTGCGGTGGAGAGCATATGAGAGAAAATATGAAACGGAAATGGTGGCAGCTCCAAGCAAACGAAGAGTGGGTTGTGTGAGGGCGTCTCCCAGGGACTTAGCAAAATTTTGGTTGCAGTGTGATTATATCAGCAGATCCCAAACAGTGCACAACACCGATGCGGCAACAGCGTCCACTGCGACTGGCACGACCACAATCACGACGACCGTTAATGCACAACCAACACGATGGCCACAACCACAACGTCAACGAGTTGTTGTCATCGGCGATGACGGCGGTGGCGATCAACTGACCATCACCGCTGACGGCGACAATGACAACAACGCATGACAACGACAACAACTGTCGCTGCCGTGACGCCAATAGTACGACGAGTTCCAACGTTGATGATGGTGTCGATGGTGACAACCAGCCCACCACCACCACCACCGACGACGACGGCAATAGAATACCAACTGTATTCAACTTAGTCAACTTATTTTCCTTATTTTCCTTAATGCAATGCTCCTTGTTTGTCTTTTTTGACTTACTGTAAGCAACTTGTAGTTTTCCAGAGTTGCGGAAAAGTACAAAAAGGGTAATAAAGTGTGATTAAGTAACCTGTCAAATTCCTGATCAGTGCGCCGTTGATGAAATGAGCAAATCACACATGGGAAATTTCAATGTTTTGATGTCAACAAAATTTAATTCCAAACACAAATGTAGAATATTATCTTCCAATATTGTATAATCTAGTTTGCAGAATTTCATATTTGGAGGTACCATCAGAATGTCCATCAATATATATACTTCTGTGAACAATTAAGTCTTGCTCAAAATAGATAAGCAAATTATATGTTTTGTGGGTATCAAAATCCTTGCTAGTAGATTATATTCTGTAGGAGATTTAAAGACCAACAAAAGAATATATTTTGACGGCCACAACAGAACATTATATCTGATAGATTATTTTGACGGACATCAAAATATAATTTTTGGGCGACCTCAAAATCAACACAGTGAATAATATATTTTACCCTTGGCAAAAGTAATCGCCCACTGAGTGCCCACCCAGCACCCACCAGTAGACCGCTCAGCCCCCGCTTACTGCCCGCTCATTCGGCGGATCAATTGCAGAGTTCATATATCTGTATTTATCTGTATCACTACAAGTACAAGTGTAACAATGGTACATATTTGGTACATATTATCTTACAACTATCACAGGCAACTCAGTTACAGGGGAAAACAACTGGAAGAGTTCTTTTAATTGTTGATCAGGTTTTGTGCAATCAGTAGATAGGTAGAGTCTGTCAATATGTGGGAAGACCGCCAGCCAGGGAGCGTAGTATGGCTATCAGGAGTCATGTCATTCAACAATAGAGTATACATAACAATAAAACGCACAATTATGTCGTGCTTGGGCAAATCAAAGCACATGAGAAAGAGTACCTTGACGAGGCAACTTGGGACAGGCTGTCTGGGGGTTTCGAGAAGACAACGATCTGTTTCAGCAGGAATGCGCACGTGAAGCTCATCTAATTCAGGGAAATAGGCAGCACAGGCCAGAACCTCTTCAAGAAGAGGGACTTCTGAAGATGATTGCCGAAAGCGAACGGTGAGTGATTCTAGTGTAGTGGGCAGCATGGCAAAGCTTGCAAGAGAGTGGATACAGGCAGGGGGACCATCGAGGCGCTCCAAGGAAGGGAGGGGAAGGCATACAGGCGCACGGGACAAGCGCGAAATGGTGGGATGACCTTGAGAAAAAGTGAGGTCTCTGACATTATGGCGGGCTAAGAATGTAACCAAGCTGTAGGCGGGGCAACTATCATCTACTTCTAGTGAGCGAAGATGTTGCATCAATAAATGCCCAAGCAAAGTCGACCACTGCGCAGCTGTGAGCAATGTATTCTTCAAGATGAGACGGGAGATCGGTGAGTTGTACAAAGTAGTAACTGTGAAAGGGATAACTGCCGGCGAGAAGAGGAGTGATGATGTCATCTCTAGGACTTCGAGCTTGCTGAAACATGATGGAGCTGCCCTGGTAAAACTACTCAACCTGAGGTCTGCTCGCGGTACTCCATAGGTTTGTTGGACATCATGGCAGTGGAGGTTTTTGCACCCAGATACTCGAATACAATTCAATAGACGGACGAATGAGTGGGTTGGCTGCCTTGGAGCGGTGAGAAGCTGCAAATGAACTCGCGGAAAGGATTCATATCCTTTCAGTGACTCGAAGAAGACGCTGAGAACATTTAAATGACAATCAGTGGTCGCTCCTGTAACAGAAAACCAGATAGAATCTGGCAAAATGAAGGCATTGGTGCGCCTCCAGATAGAGAGAGCTTCCAAGACGGCATATTCTATATTCAGGGCAACTGGCGCCTGGGGTGGCTCAAAGCGTAAAAGCCGAAAAAATGGAGGCGCGGCTACCTCCCGGAATAGCCTGGATACTTGAGTCAAAATCCGAAGTGATTCCCATGGAAGATAGGTGGCGATGAGGGCCAGCAATTCATTCGGCAAATACAACATAAAACATATCTGCATGATGAGATTACTCAGATGTACTCGCTAAAGTATAATAAGACGACATACCAAAATACTGCCCTGTAAATATGGCTGATCGTGACTACCAACTTTATTGCCATGGAGGTACGCTGGAGCGACGTCAATTTGCTAATTGGGAACCCATCAGTTTTATTGGTCGGGTAGCGAAGAAAGTGCGATTACTGCGTAGTCATACGAACAACTTTGTTGGGCTGATGCACCCCGATGAACTCCACACTACGTTTGCGCTTGAGAGAGACCACTTGGCGACGGGGAGGACCTCCATCCTTCACAGACATCAGCTTTTAGTTGGACATCAGAGAATATGTACTTACAACTAGGCGAGCAAGCTTATTCGGCAGATGAACCCCAAGAAACTTCTCACTATGCTTGCACTTCAAAGGAACATTGTCAGACACTGGAGAAAACGGAGCTGAATGGGTTACCTTCTGCGGGGACACCTTGAGAAGATCCTCGCTAACACTAAGCTTACGCTTCACAGGAATCACAGGATGACCTCCGTCAGAAGATGACGAGTTGGAACGGGTAGCCAGCCCAGGACCAACTTGTTGGATACGTGTGAGTCGACATCTGTGCGTATCAATCATCAGTCAAGATAGTACAGGTGATAAAAATTGGGTGGGGTTTCGCAGTTGGTGGCAGATGTGACCTTAAATTCTGAAGGTAGTTACCGCCCACAGTAAGGGAACCCGGCTGAATAAACTCACCAGTGTATACAGAAACGTCGCCCGACAATAAGTGGATGGCCACTCCGCCCACACGTCGAATTAATTAATACTGTAATTGTCACCCGACAATAAGCAATCAATCACACCTTAATCAATGTCGTCGAAAGACTATTAGTGCACTGTACTGGAAAGCGTAGTAGACCCGACAATTATCAACCAACCTAGAATGGTGCAATTAATCAGTCACTCGGCCTTCGTGCAGAAGTTCCTTACCGATAAGGGCATGATATGCTCCGCCAATTGTTCTATACAGCCGATATATATACGACTTGGATTTAAGTAGTTAATAAAACACTGCCACTAATTATTCGGTCCACTGACATGGATGGGAGGGAACCTACTTTGCATGTTAGATACTGGGGATGACCTAGACAATTCGTTAGGTGTTGCAGTGAAGAAGGTTACATCCATACATACCCAACAAACCCCTCCAGCAGAAGTCCGGATCATGGATTCCACACATTCGTGTACCTGAAACACCGCACACATATCACTGCTGGGCTTCGATGGGCTTCACTGTTACAGTGATTCATTGTTACCATTATCACTAGCAGTTGCTATGGTGATTGGTACTAAATAGGACAGTAAGTAGAGAAGGAAAAGTCGCGTGCGAGCTCACTCCCTTTGCACTAATGTACAATTTCGTTCAATTTCGTAGCAACGCCACAAGAGTAAGCAATAGTACATGTCGCACACAGTGCATTGATCAACACAGTCCGCGTCCGCACAAAGTCCGAGTCCTCAACAAAGAACACTGTCTGGAGGAGGTACAGCTGAATCAAAGCTGGTTGTCGTCTCAGTCGAATGGGCGGCCGTGGTGGTGGCCTGGAAAAAGAATGAGTAGGAACCACAAGAGATTATTCGCAACTCACCGAGTCGGCATAGCGACTATTCTGATCGAGAATCATTGCATTGCAGCGAGTAAGTTTCGCAGGGTGTGAATTCGATGGGGTCGACTGAGAGGATGACTGGGATGACTGAGAGAGTTTTCCCCCCAACCCAGGATATGGTTGGTATCAAGAAGGGCCATGGTTCTGGCGAAGAGAATACTTCATGTTGCTGCTGGGATAATGGTGGATTCGTTAGGTTTAAATGCAGCATACACCAAAGAGCGCCAACGCCCAAGAGTCCTGTTATCTCAAGGATAATTGTCACCCGACAATACCAGGATCATTTAATATTAATTTCTGAAGGGAGGGGGAGGGGAACTCAGTAGATCGTCGTGGAACAATAGTAAATCTGTTTCCAGAAATTGACGCACAAACTCAATCCAGGGGAATCCAGTAAATTGTCGCCCAATAAATGCCTAAGACCACATCTAATATTGATTTCTTCCGGGGGGAAGATCGTTGCCAGACAATAGTGTATTTATTTCTAGAAACAAAAAGCTTGTGACAACCAAGATCACTTGACATCAATTAATTAGCTACCATTTTGAACAAGAGTTGCGACGGACACCAATTTATTGGCTACCATTTGAAGGCGACTTCTGACAAACATGCAGACAATCTTGAATGGCGCAATTATTAATTGATAACTCACCGCACAGCACAGTACACCCGACAATTAGTATACAACCTAGAATGGCGCAAATTAATCAATTGCTCAACCTTCGTACAGAACAACCTCTTACCAAAGGAATGATATGCTCCACTAATTGTTCTATACGATCCTGATTTAAATAGTTAAAGAAATTTGTTGCTAGTTATTCGGTACACCAACACACATAGCACCGATGTTGGACATTGATCTAGAGCACAATTCGTTACGAGTTGCAACGAAGAAATTTACATCCATACCTGACCTGATGAACTGGCTCTTGGCAACAGCACCTCAAACCCCGGGTAGGCTTCGGCGGGGCTTCACTGTTAGTGCGATTCAAATTGTCATTGTTCTATCAATTATCATCAATCACTAGTGATTACTATTGCCCCATTACGATTACAATTATTATTACTATTACTATTACAATGAGTATTTTTTGGCTACATCTACAACGAGCTGGGAGAAAGAAAGATGTGGGGGGAAAGGAAAAGAATTGCCATAGCCGAAGGCTTCTTAAACTGAATGGTAATTCAAAGCCTGACAAAATTTCGCACCATGAACAATAGTTGACCGTGGAGACGCGTGTAAGTCACGTGCAAGCTCACTGCCATTCAGTTTATAAGGCCATTGCTTCCATCGGACATTTCTTTTCCCTTCCTCCATCATCTTCCTTCCGCTTGATTTAGTATTAGTATTAATTAGCGTACTAATACTAATTGTCCCTTAGTATAGTAATATACATATAGTTCGAATTACTGTAGGAATAGGAATTTTAACAGGTCCTAATCCTGTGCGTGACCAAAGGAATATAGCAAAGAGAATGTGAAGACACGTTCTACGTTGTTAGTATGGGGTGTTCATGATATGTTAAGTGATATGGTGAATTTATCTTCGGTGAAATTTAACGCATTCTGTGGGATCTTGGATTTTGCATTTTGCATACCGCAGTCAACAATACGATTTACTACATCCCACTTACTGGTTTGCAGACTTCTTCAAATTACCCTTTTGTCATGCAATATGGCAAAAGAATGTGAAGGCACGTTCTACATTGTTAGTGGGGTGTTCATGGTACGTTAAGTGATATGGTGGATTTATCTTCGGTGAAATTTAACGCATTCCGTAGGGTTTTGGACCTCGCATACCGCAGTCAACATATCTATATGATTTACTATAGTTATTTGATAACCACTAATGGTACGACTTATTTTTTGTGATACAATTTACTACATCCCACTTACCGGTTTGCAGACTTCCACATTCAAATTACCCTTCCATGTAGTCTCCCAGAAGGTTAGCACTGGTTTGTTTCCTTGTTCCTGAAAGATTTCTTTAGGTTTAGGTTTGCGCTCACACAATTGATGTACCATCAGTCGGATAGCGAGGAGCACCACCACCATTACTGTCACTAGCTGCCCAATCATTTGCAAGATCTGTCGCACCACCAACAAGAGTCCTAATCCCCTTCGTGTCCCAGTTTTTCCCCGTATTTCGGCCTGTTTTCTCCATACAGATATGCAAATTTCCGTTTCATTACTCAATGTAGCTGCCAGGATGAGGTGGAAGCTCCCGGTGTCATGTGTCTTCGTAGTGAGTTAGCTTTACTTGTAGTTGTCATATGTAGTCTCTTACCGTAACCATTTGTACCCTGCCATTGCTCGAGTGTCGCAGTGTTTGTATAGTGCGTCCTGTTGCCCTGTCAAACACATGAACTCGACCACTTTCCCCCCCACCAACTACTACAGTTTCCCCTTCTGCGAACGCAACCTGATTCGGGAACATTTTCATTGGTTTAGTATCGTACATTTTCAAGCATACGGCATCATTCATGTGATGCAGACTGAATCCGTTCGCAGCGTTATCGATGACAAAGAATGTTCGGCCCTGGTCAACGACAATGTTACCCCTGAAAAATATTGTGAGGTTTCAGACATCCGCTAGTGTTAATAACTGACATCATTCTCCCCATAGCCTTTGACGTAAGAACAACACCATCTTTGCCGTGGAGAGTATGACTGAAGGTCCAGTCAGATTAGTGATCCTCTGATACGCCAAGGACTTACATCTCCCCGTCATACATGCCGAATACAAGGATGTCTGAACCATGGGAGTACACAGCACGCGGAACGGTTACAGGCAGCTCAACACTGAAGATATTTGACAGGTTGTACCTGGAATCGAGGGCCCAGACCTGGACATGTCTATCTCGAGTTCCTGTCAGTACCCGCATTCCTATTTCCGAGGTGTTGCAGCTGATGGCCATGACTTCACAACCAGTTCCTATTTGTCTCGCCATGGCCTCTTCAAACTCTGTTGCAGGTTCGCGCTGCTTCCATAGAAGCAGATAACCTAGGCCTGTACCGCAGCACAGTAACTCTTTGTTATCATCTCTGGGAGTTACCCATGCTGCGCAGGTAATAGGATCCTGGGGATTCCGTGCATGGCTTGGCTTGTTTAGCTCGACCCCTTTTGCTAAGTCCCACAGTCTCAGTCCGTCACCGCCTGATAAAAATCAGTATTCTTTAGGCATTGGTGAATGTAATCGTTTAATACCTCCACTGGCGAGCATCTTCCCACTGTTCAAGACAGCTAAGCACAGTATAGCATCACGGTGCCCTGACAGATGGCATTCCGGGGTATATTTGTTGCTAGTGTTGAAAGGAAGAAGTTTTTTGAGAAACATAGTGAGTTGTGTTACCTGGCCTTCCGCGTAACACTATATATGTATAGACGTTCTTAATAAACCTAGGACAACATTGTGAACGACCATCGCCATCACCCTTGTCTGTGCACAATTAAATGGTGATCGACAACAAAGCTAATAAGCGACATTGTTAACAACCGATGGCTTGAGCCCATGCACCTGGGTAGGCCGTGTTATACAGTCAGTGGACGATGACAATTGGCCGTGCTACACGGGCTGGCGGAAGTGAGGCTTATGACTAGAGCTTTTCCGTATCACAGGGGTCAGCCCCTGACAGCATTGTCACCAAGTGACAACGGTGGGCCCATGGCTCTGTTGTCATCGCGGGGTAGGGTGAAAGTCTTAAGCCGGACAAATGGGTGTCGTCATGAACATACTCGGGCTCAGAGGAGTAGCATACCAATAGAATAAGTGAGCCAGTACGCAATGGAGGCAGTGTGGTGAAATCTGACGGCAGCAATAACACCATAGTGAGCTGGTCAATCAGCATTGCGGCATGGTCAACAGTGCGGCAAAGTCAACACTCCGGCATGTTCAACGAGATGATGTGCCGATGAGATGTTGTGCCGCTGATATGCAGTGCCGCTGATATGTGGTGCCGCTGATATGTGGTGCCGACGATATGTGGTGCCAGGTGTTATGTGTCGGCCGCATCTATTGCTGCATCAATTTAGTGCCGATGGTTCCTCGTGCCGGATCTTGGCCTAACGGTAGTTACTTAACACTATATGCACGGCGATACATCTATATAGAGGACATAGTATCTAGGGCCTAATGGGTATACAGGGAGATCAACTTTGTGGCCCAACGCACTCAATGGGACACCTATCCACATGCCTTCCCAACTATATAGTTGTTCCCGCATTGAGGGCTTGTTTAATCCTCTGGGACACCCCATTCATGGCTTGTCACTTTAAAATGTACTTGCAAGGTTTGCCTGCATAGCTAGATAACACCTCTGCTAGGGCCTGCCCAATGCTATGGGATACCATGGCCATTGCCTGTCACACTGAGCTGGGTGCACTGACTATAAATGATGCTGTCTCCAGGGCTTGCCCAGAGTTATGGGACACCACACCTGTGGCTAGCACCCCTTAAAGGTACAGTCTCTGCACAGCCCATTGGAATGCAAGGGACAATAGTTCCATGGCCCTTTGGTAAGAAAGGGACTCTGTTGTTACAGCCTGATCAAAGCCCGAAACACACTATTCCTCTGGCCTGCCAACAGAAATGGCAAACCATATTTAGGGCCTGATGCAAAGCATGGGACACTGGCACTGCAGCCCTCCTACTCACTCCTATTTGTTGGGCTCTATAATAGAATAGAGAACACTATATCCAGGGCTCCTGCTCATATAGATGATACGGCACCTGGGGCTGTTATGTAATCATGGGACACCATCATATGGGGCTTGACACATTGTGTGACACCACTTTAGCGGCATGCCTTGGGAACTGCAGGAGGCGGGGCCTACTCTGCTACTTCTAGCCCCTTGGCTGCAATTCCATGGCTACCCTGCTGCTTTGGCTGCCATGCTGCTAACAGTCCTTCGGCAGCAGCGGCTATCCCTGGTTCTCTGGCCGCATTGCTGTGGCATACCTTTCTTTTGCCGTGATACCGCGGCTGTACTTGTCATAGTGGAGGCCACCACTGCCGCCTGGCCATGATTGGTTACAGCCATCACAGCTGCAAACTTGACGACCGGCATAAGGTATCAACTTGCGGCACCCATTGTATTGGAAAATGTGGACGACACCTCCACCCAGACATGTGCTATTCCCATTCATGCCAATGTGTTCCCTGTGTGATTTCTGCCTCATTGTTAACCTGGCCGGGTGTTGCAGCCGCAGCTCAGACTTTGGCCAGCAACATTATATCACATGTGTCGCTTTGGCCGATATTTGATTAACCAATTATTGTTGTGATGAACATATATGTAGGTATTCATACAATGTTTACCTACCACCCAAAGACTCCTCCCATTTCTGCCGCAATGCATTTGGTGCATGGGTTAGCATCTCAATGTCCTCCATCCTTTTTGCACAATGCTGCATCACCTCTATATGATATTTGAGGGCATTGTCCGAGCTCCGCAACATATTGTCGCAGAAGTACCGTGCATTTGACAAGGCCTCGTCGGAGGTATACCCAACGGTGAGTAGAATGGTGACCTTTCTATCAGCAACCTTGGAAAAGCTTTAGTATCTAACACAACACGAATAAGGAGCATACCAGGTCCGGCGGGAAAGAATGCCTCTGCCTCCGATACCATGTCCCACAGCGGCCGCGTGCTGTACCCTGCCGTACATGGGCCGTGGCCATTTACCCACCACGAGTTTGCCACTTGAAGCGTACTTGGAACCTGGACTTCGGTGGCCTTCGCATGATAGACGTTCAACTGTCGCATTGCCGCATACAGTCTTGCTGGCGGCAGATCTTCTAGTACGACCATTCTGTGCACCCTGCTCGCCATCATTGGCAATATCATCTTCGCACCCATAGCCTGGCATGCGGCAAGCACACGTTCTAAATTTGCCTGGGGCTCATGAGTGTGTTAATCAAATGTAATCATTCTCCACTTACCACTTCCGTTTGTACGTTTGCATACCATTCAGCTGTGGCCAGCATCCCCTCGGGCTGTTGTTGAACCGCGTGCACCATCCGTCGAAAGCGGACTCCAACGTATTGCAATACCATGGACAGTTCGCAGGTTTCGCACAGTTCGGATGTGGTATTCATGATTGATGGTGTGATGGCCGATTCGCCCTAAGCCTTATAACATTCAGGCAATCAATGTTCTCACGGTCCACATGTCACCTGATGTATAATTACCACATTGTGCAACCGGGCATGTGTTGTTTCGCACCGGCCAATCGCCGATCAGCCTTGTTTAGTGGATCTAGCTGAGAATGGAATGTGTTGCATTGCTGTTTGCAAACAGATGTCCGCAAGATGCTGCACATCCCCCACTAAATTTTTACTCCCCACATTGTCAAAAGTCGTCCTGTATCCAATGGCCGGTGCAAATGCCGTGCCATCCAACTATACTTTGTCTGACATCATGGCATCATATATGCGGCGCCGCTTCCTGAATGAAGCATTCCCAGACTTAAATTCCCCCACCCCGGAAACACTTCTGTCCCTGCTGGTGGACGCAACTGTAGTTATGAACCAAATTGTATCCACCATCACACAGGCATACCATAATCGGAGTGAGCCAATTCTTTTATAGTTCTATTATCCCTTGCTTGATATCCACTGAAGTTTTGTGTGGCATTGACTTGATTAGGTTGTCTGAAAGCCTCGGACCAATGCAATCCGGCACAAATGAGCAACAGGAGATTAGGGTCCTCCGTAGACATCCTTCCTCTTTGACTGGGACCCTTTCCCGGCCCACCATTATTCTGGGAGAAGGTGACACAATTGCATTGTGGTATCTTCCCGGAGCTCTAGCTCCCTGCATCCAAGTATGGTATCATTCCACTCTCATTGTCCACTGTTGAGGCCTTTGTTTCTAGGAGCACATCACGGCATCCATCGATTCACTTGCAGATCCACTGGAAGAGAGTATTACTAATCAATCATGGCGTACAACACACCAGTATTTCAAGGATGACGTGGATATTTTCGGGTGCTTGGAATTCTCTCCGGCATGGCACATGCTCGGCCATTCTGTGAGTACCTTGTTCTTTTGACAATGCACTTGTTTGATCTTCTGCTAGACCCCCAATGACATTCCGGGGGTGTCCAAGGCTTTGGCCG